>JAPYYW010002291.1:0-21395 GCA_030522545.1 Cremastinae sp. A BG-2022a | reverse complement strand
ATTTTTGAAAAAATGGAAAGGGGTATACCTTAAAAAATTCGCAAAAATTTTTGAATTTTTTTTTCTCGATTTTAAGACCTTATTCGATCGGAAATTTCTCGTAGATAACGAAAATGCTACTTATTTGGGGCGGAATCCAATAATTCATATTGAAAAATTGAAAAAACTGATCGAAAAGTCAGCAAATGCAAGATTGAATGTACTTACCTTGCAATTCAATAGAGACTTCGTTAAGATTTTCAGTTAATATAAGCATATATTTTTCGTGTCTGCGTTGATCCGATAACTTGGTCGTAACGGAATTTTTCACAAAATTGTTGAACGAAATAACATGTTCGATAAAATTTTTTTTCCTTGCAGTAGATTCCTGCATTGCATTTTCTAGCGCAATCAACAAATCTGAGAGTACATTTCGAATGCAATTGATGCATGCGACTTCGAACTCCATTTTTGCTGTGAAGAATTTCGATTATTCGATTATTATATTATTTTCCTGCACGCTGGTCGAAAATCTATGTAAGCAATATTCTTTAAATATGAGAATTGAATCAATTTTTCACTGTGCTGTTTTAAAGTCGATTTACTAAATACTTCACGAAATGAATTTGACAGAGACCCCAGATTTTTTTACAAGAAACAACGTTAAAATTTTTTTAAATTAACCATTGAACAACTTTGAAACTGTTTAGTGAATCAGTTTCAAATGTCAAACAATTTATCATGTATTTTGAAGAAATAAATAAAAAATGTAGCCACTTGTAACTATTCACAAAATCACTCGAATTAATGGAATTATCGAGTTTCTTTTGAATAGCTCTGTAAAAGTGATCGAGTGATAAGTTTGCCTGGACGTGCTGCTCTCTACAATAACAAATCCGAACTAAAAAGTGTCATTCTCGCACACTCCGGCGACCTGGATATTCAACATGGCTGCCGTCTGTTAGTCGTTGTCCGGCGACGTTGCGAGTCGATTGACAATTTCTATGGAATTACGAGGAACTATTGAATCTTGATGTGTTTTTAGTGAATGAAAATCAAAGGGGAAGCCGTGCTACAGTTTGCAGAGTTTGTTTGATGTTATCTGAAAAATAGTTTCGCCAAGCAAAATGACGAATCACACCGCCTGAGCGTGTGATTTATATATCATGACACAGTTCGTGTCTTATCGCTTAGGTGAGTGGATTTACGTTTTCATCCTCTGATTATTTAGGTTACGCCCACTAGAACGCCAGTGATCGAAAATTCATGTCGCGTCAATAATTGCGCATTCGATTTTTTTACGCCCTAGTTCCTACTTTTATTGTCTATTTTGCATATGTTCGTTATCGCGATCCACCTGTTACCACTTTGTGCACTATTCATTTCAGTTATCATAAACCTCTTATCGTTCTTCAATTATAACTCGCCATAAAATAGACAACTTGGCTGGTTTACGCTTTTATACTTCATTCGGTGCATTATTTTTTTAATCCTTTTCCATTCGGGAGGGCAGGGACACAAATTTGATTATACTTTGTGATATAATTGCTTTTCAAACTACGAGTCAGTCTGAACATAAATTATAAACCTTGAAGCACTCATAAAGGTAATGCCACGATGCTTCCAGTGTTACGTCATCATATTTTTAGAAAAAGAAATAAAACTACGAGTTTTTTTCCGGTTGTGCATTCCACTGATAAAAAAAATATCTGTTGGAGTTCCTTGAAATTCCTTGAAACAAAGAGTCAATTGGTTGCTTGTAATTTTGCATGGAGTGCTTTGAGAGATAATTTGATTTTTTCTGCTTGCTGGTTCATTAGAATTTTTGGTGATATTTTTGGGAATTGACTGTCAGAGGATGGAATAATTGATTTCAGATATGAGGCCATAAAGGAAGTGGGACAGCGTGACTTATCAACCAGATGAGTTGTTCCGTAGAATTACGGCAACGCAGGCAAACCGGGATGACGGAGGATCCCCACAGACTAGCCGCCATGATGAACAAATCCCAGAGACTCGTTCTGGGCCTCTTGGTGCTTCTTCTGGTTGACATTATTTGGGTTTCAAGTTCCGAACTAACTAAAGTGAGTCAAGCCAGTATTTCTTTTCGTGAATACATTGTGTAATAACTAATAGAAAATGAATTGTGATTCTCTTTTTCAGTACATATATCTGGAAGCAAGGTTTGAGAAACCATTTTTCAGCACATACATCAAAACCTCCATGTTCACTCTCTACCTTTTGGGCCTCTGTTTCTGGCCACCTTGGAGAGACCAGTGCAATAAACCAGCTACTTATATGGTAAGATTATTCAAAATAGAGTTATTCTATTTTCATTGCCTATCAGCAGAATTAGAAAAAAATTATTTTTTTTCCAGTTTATAGATCCTAACGCGGAGGACGACAATTTCTACTCGGAAGCCAACACAAGTTTGGTAAGCTTTTGAAAATTTGAAGAAAAATCAATCGATTGAGAAGAATTTCGGAATAATTTTATATACCGAAGGATTATCTCCTTTCAGAGCGATCCGACATTCGTACCTATTAAAACTCCAGATCACTGCGATCGTTCGTCGGGCACCGAGAGTGACGATTCGTCGATCAGAGCTGTGAGATTTAGCAAATTAGCCGAAGTGCGTCACATGTCCGAGACTGACGCAACAGAGGCCCTATTAGCGAGGCTCAGCTACCAAGCGAGCATACGAGCCGGCGAGCACGCCAGGCGCCAGGCTCACAAATTTTCCGTGCAAAAAGTTGCTAAAATCGCCCTCATGTTTTGTCTTCTTGTAAGTAAATTTTATGCCACGATCGCGAAAATATATATATATATATATATATATATATATGTTTCAAACGAGAAACGAGTTTTCACCGAATGTTTTTTTTTCAGTGGTTCATGGCGAATTACACTTATCAAATTTCACTGGCCGAGACTGAGGCTGGAGTCGTGACGGTGTTATCGTCCACTTCCAGTTTGTTTACTCTGTTTCTCGCCACTTTCTTCCCTAGCAACGGTGGGGACAAGTTTACGCTTTCGAAATTAGTCGCCGTCTCGATCAGCATATTTGGTCTGGTAAGTTTCATGTTCACCCCACATTTACACCCTGACGAATTACGAATAAATATTTAAAAAATTAAATTATAAATTATAATCGAAAAATAAATGTAAAAAAAATGTAAAACACATTTTTTTAAATTTCGAAATAATATGACATAAAAGAAGAATAAAGTTTTGTTGGTCTAGTCAAAGTTTTCGTTTACTGAATATAAGCATTTTTTAATTGTGCGTACTTTTGAAAAAGATTGTATATCATCGATTTCCTTAATAATGGCATTTTGCAAAAATTTACTCCAATTTTTAAAACGTAGTTGAATTTTGTTTGGTCAGGTTTTAGTCGGACTGTCCGATCTCAATTTGGAGACAAACAAAATACCGACGGGCATAATTCTGGGACTAGTCAGCGCATTTTTTTACGCAGCTTACATAGTATTTCTAAAGAGAAAGGTAGATCACGAGGATAAAATGGATATTCCGATGTTTTTTGGCTTCGTCGGGCTTTTCAACCTCACGATGCTCTGGCCGTTATTTTTCATTCTCCATTACGGCCATTGGGAAGAGTTCGAATGGCCGAACCCCCATCAATGGACTTTTCTCATAATAAACGGACTAATCGGCACAGTATTGAGCGAAGTATTGTGGCTATGGTGAGCACAATATTTAACCCAATAATGTTTTGTTTTTTCGTACATTTCAAAAGTATAAAATAACAAATACGTTTTTTATTCCTCAGGGGCTGTTTTTTGACATCGTCCCTCATAGCGACTCTCGCCGTCAGCCTGTCAATGCCAATGTCGATGATGGCTGACGTAATATTGAAAAAAGTCGAGTATCCGTGCATTTTTTATCTCGGCACGATCCCAATGTTACTTGCTTTTCTCACAGTCTCGCTTTTATCCCACTACGACAACTGGGACCCAGTTATGGATTTGGTTAAGGGCGCGTACACTTGGATCTTCCGAAGAGGTCGAAATACGAGGTAAAGAAAATTTACTATAAAAAAATCATCCGTTTCTGAGGAACAGAAGTAATGTGTGCGATTATGTGTTGCAGAATGCCCGATTTGGAAGCCGAGCAAACACAATCGCTCATCGGGATAAACAGTGAGGATCACGAGGCTTGAAACGACAATAATCTCATCGTTGATTCTTAACCCTTGTTTTCCGTACTCTCAGCATTAGATAGCGGAGAGACAATGAGAGAGAGAGAGAGAGAAAAAAGGGAGAAGATCGAAGTGGCGTAAGATCTTTGCAATCAAAGTTTTCAATCTCGTTCTGATTTTCTTGCCATTCAATACTGCCAACAATTTCCTTCAATTCGTTAGTTTTATGTTTTCAAAAGATTACACATCGGAGAAATTTTTCGATCAATTGTTGATACTTTTTTGTTGTTGCAAATATCCTTTTATTTTATTTTCGTTGAAAATTACAGCAGCGTTGTCATACGCTCATAAATAATATGGCTCTCGAATATTATATGTTATTTCACTGAAAAATTCTCCTGATTGATCTTTTGCTTTCATCGCTGTGACGGGACGCTCGCGACTGTATTCAAACGCACTTCGTTATCATCGAAATGGTTGTAAAAAGAATGATTTCAAACCGCAAAGTATTTAAAAAAAAAAGATTCATCCAAGGCGAAACTTTCAATGTAAAATAATACCGAAAAGCAATTCAGAACAATCTTTCCGAAAAAATATTCTAATTATTTACCCGAATGTTTACGGGTAATTCGTGTACACCATGTACTTAAGGGTTTTGAGCTTGACAATGCCAATCGAATTGTGTACCCGTAGATTTAAGACAGTATCAGTGAGATATTTCTAAACGGATGTTTTTTTTCTACATCGATGCGAAAAGTTTGGGAAAATAGAAAAAAAAAGTAACGAGGTTGCTCTTTGGACCAATTCAAAGTCCTTTGGTGATAAATCACGAAGAGTGAACATTTTATCAGCGATGGACGGAGTAAGAGAAAATACAAAAAAAGGGACAAAAGTTTGCGAGATCGAACTTATAATCTTGTCGGTGGAAAAGATCTCAAATCTTGTGATCCTCGACTTTTTCTCGTTCCATCGTTACTTCCGCGATAATCTTCTTTCGTTGTTCTAAATGTGATGGCAAAGCTCGCAAGCTGAATCGCTTTCGAACCCACAAAAAAATCTAGTCATGAGAAAAACTAAAAAAAAAGAGAGAAATGAAAAAAAAATGTTTTTTATACTGTGACATTCCTCAATTGCGCCCGACAGGGAGATGTATTTTTCTATGATGAACAATTGGAGAATATATAATTGAGAAAAAAAGGAAGAGAGAGAGAGAGAAATAAGAATCGCGTGAATTTGCCATAATAATTGTTTTTTTTTGTATATTATAATAAAACTCGAGTCATTTCTTTCCAAGTTTTCTGAAACTTGAAATTCGCACAAAATTATATTTCATTCGTGAAAAATAAGAGAGAAACTTTGTTGAAATTTTCAGGTGACGTCATGCGCGTTTTGTTATCGATTTATATGTCCTCATATAAATATTATAATTATATACAGAATACGATTAAGAATTTTTTACGTGCCCCTGAGTCAATAGTGAAAAAAGTTATTTCGATTTTGTTTTATACGAAAAAGAAAGAGAGAGAGTAAATGATAATTATTTCCAAGATCGCGATGCTTCACTGTTGTGATATAAAAATTTGGTGCGCAAAGAAAAAACAAACCATAACTCCGAGTTGTCTTGAAGGTATAAAAATAATGATAAGAGAAGTGACAAGAGCGAATTACACGATATCTCGTTTTAGAAATTAGTTGATTGTTCCTATATGTAATATTCCTGTATATTTATTGTAAATACAATTAAAAATTACCATCTAAGAATAGAGTTGTATACGCATTGTGTAAAGATAACATTGAGAATAATTTTAAAAATATACACCGAAAGGAAAATGAGAAATGAGCGTAAGATTATTTTTGCATCGCGATAATTGTAACCATGGCGCGAAACAAAAATTACCCAACGCTCGGAAGTTGCTGTGCGATCGTGAACGATCGATTTTTTACGACTGTTTCGACTATGACTGCCGTTGACACTTGATTGAGAACCCCGAATTATTTTTCGATTTTTTCTTCCATTCCAGAAATACCGGTAATGCCACATTGGAATTTTAGCTCAGTTTTTATCGCAACGGGGATTATCAATAACGAAGAACAAAAAAAGTATTAAATTCGTCTGTACGACATGGCTTGCCGTGACACATCCAACCCTCTTCACCTAAACATCAAAGGTAAACCCCGAAAAATTTTGAAAATATAATCTTTAATTATGCGATCGAAATGAAATTTTGTCGATTTTTTTGTTTCAGTAAATAGCGAAAATTTGCTGCCCAGTTCACAAAAATACAATGTGGGATCGTTGCGGTGAGTAAAAGTTTGATCGGGAAAGTTGTTGAAAAAATTTCTCGCTGTATATTGAAGAATTTATTAAAATTGCAGAATTCCTGCCGATCCCTCGTGGCCGAAAATTCCGCAAAGAAAATTGGTCGACGACTTTGACGATATTATTGAACCGCCCTGTGTCGTCACACTCACCGGGACACCGATAAAAAGTCGTACGACCGTGCGAACAACGAATTCTCATCAGTCAGTCAACTTTTTTTTACACATCACAATTTTTAATTTGAAAAATTGAAATAATAAAAAATGACTTAGGTCTTCCGGATCAAATTTTACAAAAGACCAAATACCGACTTCTGTGCACCAGGGAATCTACCAAAAAATTCCTCCTCTGAGCCATGCAATTAAAAGACGACCAGGATGTGCCGACCCGCGTTTCAAAAAGTACGAAACACGAAAAACCGATCAGACGTGATTTGAACCTTGAAAAATTGTTTTTGTTTTTTTTTCGAACCAGAGTTACTACAGTTAAGAGTCAAGTGACGTCAACCGATTCGCCAGATCGGGAACGCGAAAAACCTGCGGAAAGTCGGTCCGCATTTATTATTCAGAACCAGAATCAGTACACGTCGGAAAACGTCAGGAGCAATGTCCCGGAAAAAGACACTAACCAGTAAAAAAAAAATAAAAAAAAATAATTTATATCTTATGGAGTCTAATTAATATGGAAACATAACTTAATTATTTATCGAATTATTCCTTAAATACGCGTTGAGCAAAATATAACTTTGTATTGTGTAGAAAATTGATACTGCTATAACTTGATTATTACAATTATATGTTTCTAATATTAACTAATTTTTTCATATTATAATTTTTTTATTCATCGTTATCAACAAAGTGACTCACGTTTTATAGTTATTAATAGTTATTTTTGGAATGTAAATGCCAATCATTAAATTGTCATTAGAATTGAAGATTAAAATCGAGTTGTAAGATTTACTGATATAATTAAGTATTATAAAAATGTATTCACGTATTTTTATATCATTAGAGAATTTTTCTGCAATTTTTGAAGAATTTCTATCAAAAGATATTCTTATACTTTGACTGTCTCTATTCCAGACCGAAAGTGACTCAACAGGAGGCGGAAAAGCCGGGTGAGATACGAGGAATGGACAGCGTTGGAGTTCAGACGATGCCCTGCGAGGATTTAGTAAGCGAGGAGCAAAAAAATAATTCGGATATCTCCATGTCGAAGCAAGAACTCGAAAAGGGTCAAGAACGAGATCTAGAAAAAATCTGTGACAAGCAAAGTACCGTTCCAAATGAAAGTACGGTCAAGGAAGAAAAAAAGAATCTCGAGTCCAAGGAATCACTGACTCTGGAAAATGAAAAACAAGAAGATTCCGATAAATCGAACCCCCTTCAAGACAAAAATTCTCCACCCGGTCAATCGGAAAATTCGTGTTTGCAATGCTGCCAGGTAAAATTGTCTCGAAACGATAAATGTCGAACAGAATGATTTTAATATTCGCATTTGCTGTGCTGCTAGGTAAAATTGACTCAAATTCGTAATCATAAAGATCACAGATTGTGAATATTAAGATCGATTAAAAATTAAAAATTATCAACATTGATTTTTTACTTTTCAAATTTCTTAACAAGGAAAATTATATTTTTGTGCTCAGAGTCATTCCTCTGAAATGACTGGACAATGATTATTTAAAAAAAAAATTCAAATAACAGATACGACTTTGCCACGATTTTATTTAGGGTAAAAGTGCGGGCCAGTTTTTCTTCGTCGTCGAAAATAAAGCTCAAACATCGTCCGTGGGGGCTTTGCAGATAGACACGACCTCGATTCCATCGTGTCAATTCACGACGCAATGTTACAACGTTCAGGTGCCTGTTTTGAGCTACCAAAATTTGCCCCTGCAAATATCGACTCAAAAAATGTTGGGAATTTCATCAACGTCTTCGATCGGTCACCATCAGCGTTCGAAGGATCTCCCGAAGCCCGAGGCACAGTCCGAGGAGAAGAGGAGCACGCGCGTGAGCGACGATGCTCCGAAAAAGGTCACGAACGAAAAGAATTCGTGCGAGACGAGAAAATTGGCGACACCGCCTGTAAAACTAGAACGCAAGTACGAACCCGGAGCCAAGTACGAGTCTCGAGTTCAGCAGCTCCTGTCGGACACGACGGATTCCGAAAATTACAGCTTGGAGATGAAAAAGCTGAAAACCCGTGCCGGTTTCAAGGAGACGAGCGGATCGGGCTCGGAGTACGACGGGAACGCGGAGAAGCAGTTTCGCGACGAGCCGGCCGGGAGGAAGACCAAGAGGAACGTCTACTGTATCGAGTCGTCAACGGACGACAGGGAGACGTCGAAGGCGCGACAAGAGTCGAAAATTTCTCGAGCGCATCGAAAAATGAAGTCCGAGCAAAATTTGTCTCGCTCGATGGCATTCGGCAGTAAAAATTACAAAAACGTTTCGGATCCTCACATATCGTCGAGGGAGGGCTACAGGATCAAGGATGGATATTCCGGGAGGGGTAGAAAAAACGAGAACGAGCCGACGACCGACGACTCGGACAATCCGAATCTTCCCGACTGCTGCGAGACTCACAGGACGGATTTGTCCAACATCGAGGAGGCAAAAATTCCCCCGAGCGAGACTATCGGCCTGCCTGTTAAGACTCAGCAGTTGCTCAACAAAAGTTACATGGAGTACTACGACAAACTGCGCTCCGAAAATTTGGTCGAGGCGCCCCGATGCGTGTGCCAAATCGCGATCGGAGGGCCGAAAATTCGGAGACCCGAGATGGATCCCGTGATCGCCAACATCGCCGAAGACAAGGAAGATCAGGCGATTCTGACGATGGAAAAATTGTCAGCGCTCTCGAACATAATAAACTGCAATCTGTAAGTCTCTCTTTTTCGCCGAGCTCACGTTCTCCGAGAACAAAATTTTCTTCAAATTGTTATTTATAGTTATTTCAATCGAAATAGAATTTAAATAAAAGATCTGACAAAGTAAATCACGAGAAAATGATTAAATTTTACGATGAATCGAATATTATTTAAATTCAATTCTTTTCTCAGTGTACGGGATTTATTCTATTTTTTTATTCGACAGAAATCCAGGTCTGCGAAATTCGAGCGACGTGATGCAGACAAAACAGCTGTACGTAAACGAAAACATGAAATCGTCCTCCGATCCGACCGCCGTTACGCAGAGCGCCGTCCCGAGAAAAATCGTGAATTGTGTCGATATTTGCGACAGCTCGGCGCCATCTTCCACCCTCGTCAACAAAATAAAGCGCAAGCGAGAAAAACCGGTCGAGAGAAGAATTTTGAAACTCAAAACGATAGGTTAGAGAAAATCAGAACGTTCTCAATATTCAGTCCATTCTGCATTTTTTGCGACTCGAGTATCACGATACTCTTTTCAAGGTTGTCGTGGGATGAAACATTTTTGATGAGATTTTAATAAAAATTTGCATAGATATTCATTAAAATTTCAATGAATTTGCTTGAAAAATACGAGCGTAGGATTTGTTCGAAAATTAATTAAAAATAGGGTGTTTCACATCACCTCAACGCGTTATTTGTACTTCGAAATTCGATATTGTTAACTCGTTGTATTTTCAGCATTTTTCGGTTTTACGATGTACGCGATGATAGTACTTCTACCGATGATGTACACTCACTTCCTGTACGACGACTACGAAGATTACGAGGACGTTTCGTACGTCGAGTTCATGATCGAGTACATCGTCTCGTCGTTCAGAGAAGCTTTCGGCGGACTCTTCGACGCGATCAGTGACGTTTTTTTTCAACCGGTAAGCCCTGACTGACAATAAAAACTCTTTACCGTGCCGAGTCGTGTTTTTACAATTATCAAATTTTACTTTCTCGAAACAGCGCGGCAAATATTTAACGAGCCTCGATTAAAATTGCACCGAACTCCCTGCAGTTCTTTATGATTTTCAGCGTACGTGTAGGAAATGTAACAACGCTCTTTAAACTCGCAGTATCGACAGTCGTTATTCCGGTATATTGTGATCGTTATATTTTTTTTTGTGTTTTATATTTTTATACACCCTTTGTGAATTTGTTTATAAAAAAAAACAGAATATTTTGATATTAAACAGTTTTGTCTGGAATATATGCGTATGTTTTTCATGCAAATGCGCTTACTTACATTTCGTCGTCGATTCCGATCCGTTTGGAAGAAAATGAGAAGAAATGCAGATTCCGGTACCAACGAACGATCGGCGTCCAAGATGTCCGCGGGCACTTTTTCACCTTTGCTATTTTTTGCTCCACACAAGTTCTAATTGCTATTTTTCATTACTACAAAATATCACGACGTTTTACACGCACTTGAAATTTACTCGAAACGCGAAACAGTTCAGCCTTTTGTATTCGAACGTTTGAAAAGATTTCGTACGAGAGAATAATGGACGCGGTGACGGTTACATGACCGACGCGCTTAGTCACGATTCGCACGGAGACTGTGGATTCGCTGATTAGAATCAAACTGACGTCGAATGGGATGGCTTTGCTTCTTTCCTATCTCCGATGCGATTCGTTGCAAGTATTACATATATGGTTGCATATGGAAGCGCGATTTTGATTGGAAGACAACGAAAGTTTCTCCCCACCGCGAATTTCGCACGAAACGAGTGGCGTCGCCGAGCGCCGAAAGCGCGAAGCTGCGTGCGTCTACATAGGCAGCGCGAGCACGGCAACTTCGGTCATTTCGTCCGATAGTTTCCCGAGCTACTTATCGCGGCAACCTCGTCCATACGTACCCACGTGTTTGTTCCCTTTTTTTTCTAACACGTTAATTCAATTTGATCGAGTTTCAAGCGAACCGTGTAACGCTCGTCCATGATATTGTCATCGAACGAGACGAGATCCAATTAAATGTCAAGTCGGATCGTCGCGTGAAGTCTCGCAGAGTCCGCCAATAAATCGCGTTTTAATCAAGAAAATCGAGGATCGAAAGAAATGGCAGACTATGTGATCGGTGATGCCAAACCGGGCGATTCCGCGGTACCCCAGGACGGCCTCTCGGCCGACCAATTGTTTACAACCGGCGACGGTTTGACTTACAACGATTTCATCATTTTGCCCGGTTACATCGACTTCGAGGCCGACACGGTCGAGCTCGTTTCTCCGTTGACGAAAAAGATAACTCTGAAAACACCCCTCGTCTCCTCGCCGATGGACACCGTTACCGAATCGGACATGGCCATTGCCATGGCACTTTGCGGAGGGATTGGCATTATTCATCACAACTGCACGCCCGAGTATCAGGCGAACGAGGTTCACAAGGTAACACGTTAACCATTCTTCCCCTTGTTTTTCCTCGCTCCTTCTTTCCTCGGTCGCACGTTTTTTTTTTTCGTATTCCTTGAGAGATTTCGTGGCTGATCGTCGTGCGAAACCTTGAAAAAGAACGCAAGCGCGGGACTCGATATTCGTAATGTGGAGACACGGGGCGCTCGCTTCCATTTCGGCCAAAATCGTAAACGCGCCAACTTTTGACGATGTGTGCCCAAAATTTGACATACTTCAACTTTTAGCGAATTTAAAATCGATAATGAAGTTACGTACGTCGAATCGATTGGAAAAAGAAAAAAAACTGTGGTTCCCGATCATAAAAATTCATCGTTGCCGATGTTTCTACGGAAATATTCTTGATTGAATTTTCTCGAATTCAGGCTTTAATTTTATTTCACACTGTAGAAATTTATTCATATCTACACTATTTTTTATTCTTTAAATCACTAATTGAACAACAAAATTTATTGCCATTATTGTTTGCGCATAAAAAAAGCTTGAAAAAACAAATAAGATGCGTATTGTGGATTTGACTGGGCATATATCCTTAATTTCGCCTCGATTCACGAATGCAATAGATACAGTAGATGGCAGATAACAGATCGTATTTTTTTCGCTCACCGCTGAAATCGGTGGCGCCTCTGGACACACGAGTCGTCAAAGAAAAACCGGAGGGACGTTTCGAATTGTGAAAAAAATATGCATTTTTTTGTTGTTGTTCAGGTAAAAAGATACAAACACGGATTTATCAGAGACCCCGTGGTTCTGTCGCCGAACCACACGGTCGCGGACGTACTGAGCGTAAAGGCGGAACACGCGTTCTCCGGAGTCCCGATAACGGAGAACGGAAGAATAGGCGGCAAGCTCGTGGGTATAGTGACGTCGAGGGACATTGACTTTCTCGAGGACTCGAGGAGCCAGCAGAATCTTAAACTGGAGAACGTCATGACCCGGCTGGAGAATCTGATTACGGCGAAATCGGGAGTAACGCTGCAAGAGGCGAACCACATATTGGAAAAATCGAAGAAGGGAAAGTTGCCGATCGTGAACGACAGGGGAGAGCTCGTCTCGCTGATGGCCCGGACAGATCTCAAGAAGAATCGGAGTTTCCCGATAGCGAGCAAGGACGAGAACAAGCAGCTGCTGGTCGGAGCAGCGATCGGGACGCGGGAGGCCGACAAGGAGAGGCTCAAGCTCCTCGCGGCCGCCGGGGTCGACGTCGTCGTCCTCGACTCGTCCCAGGGACGCTCGACCTACCAGATAAACATGATAAAACACATAAAGAGCGAGTATCCGGAGCTGCAGGTTATCGCAGGGAACGTCGTGACGATACCCGGGGCGGATGATCTAATAGAGGCCGGTGCGGACGGGCTGAGAGTCGGTATGGGCTCGGGATCGATATGCATAACGCAGGAGGTGATGGCCGTCGGCAGGCCCCAGGCGACCGCCGTTTACCGGGTCTCCGAGTACGCGAGACTGCGCGGAGTTCCCGTTATCGCCGATGGCGGTATCCAATCGATAGGACACATTATCAAGGGCCTCAGCCTCGGGGCGAGCACGGTCATGATGGGCTCGTTGCTCGCCGGGACTTCCGAGGCTCCCGGCGAGTACTTCTTCAGCGACGGGGTTCGCCTGAAGAAGTACCGGGGCATGGGCTCCCTCGAAGCCATGAACCGCAAGGACGCCAGGGGCTCCGCCATGGATCGATATTTCCACAATGAAATCGACAAGATCAAAGTCGCCCAAGGCGTGAGCGGATCCATCGCTGACAAAGGCAGCGTTCTCAAATTCGTACCCTACTTGCAATGCGGAATCAAGCACGGCTGCCAAGATATCGGGGCCAGATCCGTCAGCCAGCTCAGATCGATGATGTACTCCGGCGAATTGAGATTCGAGAGACGCACGCATTCCGCTCAACAGGAGGGCAACGTTCACAGTCTCTTCTCCTACGAGAAACGCCTCTTCTAGGAACGCGATTCCGATCACTCGATTCCGTTAGCAATAAGAATTAATATACTGTAGCTTTCCGACGTCCCGTCGAATCGATTCCGTTCAAACTTTTCTACCTTTCTTCAATCAATCGTTTTATCCGCCTCCCCCCCCCCCCTACCACTTTTTTTGTAATCCCTTTTGACGTCTACAACAAAACTTTCAGAAACTTCCGTTTTCGGTACTTGGCAGAATCACAGATATCGAAAATCTACCGCAGCTCCGATTTTTCTAATTCTCTTTCTTTTTTTTTGTACATTTCCGACTTTGTTCTCGAAATGTTTGACATACGATTTTTACAAACAAATGGACCAAATACATATATAGATGAGAGTCGAACGGACAAACTACAAATGCCAAAATCATATTGAACCCAGAAACTGATTTTCGATATCGTAAATTTTAGCGACGAAAAATCAAAATCAAAATAGGTATTTTTTGCATAATAATTATATTTTTAATAGTTACAAAAATTGGATTCCGAACATTGTCGAAGCAATAGAAAATCCGATAAAATTACCTTATTTGTTCATAAGCGTGTTTATCTTGACGTAGCGACGTATTGTAACAAGTTTTTATTAGCTTACCGTGAGTTAGAAGAAAATAATCATACAGATATTAGAAATTGAATGTTTTATTGTTCAAAAGCGCGATTTGTATAATAATTGTAATAAATCCGACTATTTTTTTGTAAAATAAAATTTAAAGATGGATGTTGAACTATCCTTGGGCCGATGAAAAATTTACGAATTTAAAAAATAAAACAAAAATGTGTAAAAAATTGCTGTAATCGGTCAATGTTTACCAGCGATTTTCGCGGCTCAATAAAATTATTTTCTTAGTGTTTATGAATTGTTACGATTCGAATGTATATTACTTTATCGAATCGTTTGGAAATCGTTGCATTTGACATCCTTTGTGACGAAAATGAATCTTGACTAGGGTCGATTTATTAGATTTATTTCAAATCCATTCATTTCTCAATATATGTATGTCTGTATATACAACTAGGAAAAGTTACATAAATGGGACAAGTACATCCATGCCAGATATTTTGCAGATACCGAATTATTCAAAATAAAATCAGAGTCTTGAATGAAAATTTATTGTACTTAAATTTTTTTCCCTGAATATATTGAACAAATGTCTAAAATTTCGAAAATTGTCAGGCATGAAAATAATAGAAGAAAGTGAAATATTGTGTTCAAAGTACAAATAGTATATTTTTAATAAATAATTATCTTAAGCCCGAAAAGAAGAACTTAAAATTTTATTTACAGGTACAGATACAATAAATCAAAATTGACGAGATCTAACTTTTTCCTCAATTTTTCATTCTGTTGAATGTTGTCGAACCACCTTGAAAAGTGAACATGCTCAGCTTTTTCTTGGTCAGTCAGACTTTTCTGTAAGATGAGAAAAATGATTAAAATCTCTGCAAATGTGAGACCATTCTGTTTTTATAGTTTTTTTTTTAATGAATTTACCATAGTGGAATGTAGAGCATAGTAAAGAGCAATGTCTGCAATTGTTAAATGTGTTCCACAGATGTATGTATTTTTTTGAAGGGATGCATCGAGTTCCTGGAATACAAGAATAAAAAAAATTTGTATTCTCAGAAATTTTTTTTCAACAGTTATATGATTATTTCAATACCTTGAGAATTTTTTTCTCATTTGCCGGCGTGTCGGCATAATTCACGTACAAGACAACATATTCCAGCCATTGTTGAACCAACGCTTGCTCAACTTTGTTTCTCCCCAAGACATCTCGATTTTTTGATTCTTTCACGAGAGCCTGAACTATTGTGCCAAAGCCCTCGATTTTTTCGTTTTTTATCACACTATCCGACGCTACTATCTGTTGTTTGAAAAAAAAATTATTTTTACACTCCACAAATTGAAGTGGAGCAGAGCAAAGTTTACAGATAACTTACGTTATTTTCCGACATGTAAATTTTGCGCGGAGGGACGTCCAGGAACTGGGCTATTTTCTGAACACACTCTACATTGCAGAGAACCATTTTTTACATTTATTGCTCGTTATTGCGTTAATTTATGAATTACAATTTTTCAGAGGTTAGCTGTAATACAAGCAACGATTACGGAAGACCCAAGGTCTTCTGAATCGTTGATACACACGAACGTCAACGTGTTTATTATCGTCTGTTGGTTCGGCTTACTGATCGAGCGCGGAAGTTTGTGAAAAGTTCGGGAGATGACGGTGCGAGCCCGGCAAAGAGCCGCAGTGGCTCAAAAAATGTCTGCCATATACGGGCGCAATCGGCAATGAGGCCCAGTCGTTCTCCAGTCTCTGGGCTGCTCGGGAGTATGAGAGAGATTTCGCGGCTCTCTCTCAATGTTTATCGGGAAACGACGACACGCATCGCGCACAACAAAATTCGACTGAAGATGTGAATAAACATCGGAGCTCCCTCCGATGGACAGACGCGCGCCGGCATTATTTGTTTACGCCGTTCTTCGTTGTGCTCCGAAAAGGAAATAAAATTATCCAAACGGGCATCCGAGACACAAGCTCCGCCGCAGTGTTTCCTCAGTTGCTGTGTGCTATTGTCAGATACGGCGAAATCAATTGCAGCGTTCTCTCGATCATCTATCCGCCTTAATATCACTGAATTTTGAAAACAATTCGAATATTCGCACGATAAAACAAAAACAATAACAATGGCGGATGATTCGAGCGTCAGAGTGGCCGTAAGGTGAGTTTTCCCATTCATTTTTTATCATTATTAAACTTATTTATCTACCGTTTCCTCGCTCTTAGAAACAGATACGAAACTTGACGTTTTCCCGACATCTTGCGGGACGCTCGGCATTTAAAACGCTCCGAAATTATTCATTATTCTTTCTGAATAATTTATTGTTTTTTTTTTTTTTTTCGAACGAGGTCCTTGACTGTGCCGGCCACTTGTCCATTTTTGACAACCGCTCGATGACGATTCACGAGAAGCATTTTAAATATTAATCGAATCAATTTTAATTCTCCATGCGGTCGGAGCGATAAGAACGAAGAAATTTCATTAATTTTATTTTTCTTTTTTTGAAATACGAACGCGTCACGCTCGAAAGCTTTATTTTTTCAGCATTGCCCTCGAATGTGCTCTCTCTGTTTCTACTTCCGAGATACGCGCAATCTCGAGTGCGCACTCTGCGGTATTTTTTTTCGCCTTCCACGAGGAGTTAAAAATCGAGAACGACGCTCGCCGCGTGCTCAATTCTAGAACAAACATTTGTAAAACATAATCCGAGTGCTGGATAAACGAAAGAGAAAATCGTAGGCGTCGGAATAAGAATCTTTGAGCCTCCTCTCGTACAAGCGGAAAAGTCGAAGAGACGCGAAGGTCAGCGAGCGGCGTTCTCGCGAGACATTGCTCGAGTTGGCGCTCGATTGTATATATATTTCGGACTGTCACTATATTGATTTATCTCCGGAAGGTTAACCCCGAAAAGCGGGCCAGCGTACGATTGATGGCCCGAAATAAGACGCGTTGCCCCTCATTAGAATCCCGTTATTCGTAGCGAGAAGCCATTTTGTCCTCTATCATTGTTTTGTTACGCTTTCGAGAGCTCTCTCTCCCCTCGAGCGAATTCATTATTTAATCCCGTCGACGCGAGTTACGCAGGAGGAGAGGCTCGGAGGAAGCGTTTCCTCGCGCGAGAGAGTTATCCAATTAGTACGAAGGAATGTCCGCGTTGGATTTATTTACGCTTCTGGCGTCGATGAATTATTCAGAAAACTCGAGACGCGCTCCACGCGCAACGTCCGCTCGCCGGCGATTGGCAAGCTTCGAAAATAATAAAATCGATGAAATGAAATAACGTTTCAAACGGTTTTTGTGTGGGTGTGGGGAACGAACTAAACACCTTCTTTTTTATTCGTCCATTAGCGCAGAGCCATCAGCTGATCGCTCCTCCATTCGGCCATTTTGAATGCTGTCACGGGCGGATTTTATACGCAGCATTCGATATATTACCTGGCCGCTCTTTTGCCATTCTCACGCGATCGCGCTCACATAATATGACCATTTATACAACGCATGTGTGGGCTTTATGGTGGCTGGTTGTATAATGAGTACGCATACCCGCGGTTTCTCAATGAATGGACCCGGTTTTCCCTCTCTCGCGTTTTTATTCTCTCTTCGGGTCCAACCTCGTGGCACTCCTACCTGTTTTATTCTATTTTTTTTTCTCTCTCTCTCTCGCTCGCATCCTTCGATCTCGCGGCCCGTGTAAGGTTTCGCGACTCTACGTTATATCCTTGCAATAAACATCAAACGAAACATCGCGCTTCATTGAGCTTCTCAGTGGAGCGACGAGTCCATTGATATCGTACATGGCCTTGGAAGCGATGAAATTCAGAAAGAATATTTTTTGAAATTTTTTTTTTTTGACGCGGAGTAGAATTTTAATTATGCAATAAGAAGTATCGTTTAAAAACAATTTTCGGAGATGGCGATTTTTAATATTTTATTTCCCATTTAAATAGCATTGACCATTTTTCTTTTTATTCGATATATTTTGTAACTCAATGACGGAGTAAATCACATGCATGCTCTTGTATACTTTTGTACAACATTTGACGCTCTACAAAAAAGGTTTCTTGTAATTTTTCGACAAGTTGACTCCTTCAAAAGTTATTCGAGATTAAAGTTGAAATTGTATAAAAATTCACTCTTCACTCTCATGCACGGGAGAGTAAAAAAAAATGGTGAGTTTCAATAATGAATAAGGAAACGCCCCAATAGTTGGACAATTTTCGCTATATTATTTTTTATATATCAATTATTTTTTTATTAATAGAATCGAATGGATTATTATTGGAACATTTTACAAAATTAAACGTTCAAGTATTTATTTACTAGAAACATCATCTAAAATTAACACGTAAAATGAGTTTTTAATCGCTAAAATATCAAAAAGTAGTTCAGATGTGAATAAGAAGCAAATTTTTTCATTTCAATACTTTTAAAATAAATATAAAGTGAGAAAACCCTTAGCTGTTCAATTATTGGAACGTTTACCTTATCTCGAATTCTCTGCAGAGAAGCTTGTTAAAATTCAATACACATATGGCATATAGTTTATACAAAATTTTAACAAATTCCTAAAAAAAAAGTTTCGCGAATGTACTTTCTGAAGAGATGGAAAAAAAAATGGTGTTTTTAGGATTCGACCTCAGGTCGCGAGGGAGTTGATCGACATGTGCCGGGTGTGCACGACGGTGCCGCCCGGGGAGCCGCAGGTATTTCTCGGCCCGGACAAGGCTTTCACGTACGACCACGTGTTCGACACCGGGATCGGCCAGCAGGCGATTTACGACGCGTGCGTCGCGCGTCTCGTCGACGGTTCCCTCGACGGCTACAACGCGACGGTCCTCGCTTACGGACAGACCGGCTCCGGGAAAACTTACACGATGGGCACCGGCTTCGACGTCGAGGTCGACGACTCCATCGTTGGCATTATTCCCAGAGCGATAAGGCATCTCTTCGACGGAATCGCCGATAAGCAACAGCGTGCCAGAGAACGCAGCCTCATGCCACCGGAATTCAAGGTCAGCGCGCGACTTTGACTCTCGCTCCTTATTGTTCTTGCGACCACGGACCATTGTTCCCTCATCGCTCCGGCTCCGATTTCCCTCGCTCCGACATCCGACACTCTCCAAAGACTCTCGACGCTTTGTCTTTTGTTTCACCTTGCTATGTTTTTTTTCTTTTTTCTTTTCAATAATGCCATTCTTTTACGTTTTTATCCTGTGGATCTATTGTTGAATTTTATTTTTATACATTCGTCACATCAAGCTTTGCTTTTAAGATATCTATTCAAGAGCATAATAAACAAAAAACAGAATTACGTATATTCATCGTTCGAATGATTTTGAGTTCTTGAGAAAAAATGGATAAGGGTATCTTCTTATATTAAAAAAGACACGAGGCCTCTAATCGATTCATCGGAATAGAGCGTATTGTGCGGAACGCATTAACTTTTGGCTAATTTCTATTTATTGAAAAAAAAATTCAACGTGCGTTGCTTTGGAAATAATGACCTTGATGTTTGAATCGTTTATTTAGTCTTGCAAAAATTTTCAGGAATTACCTATTATGCAGTTGATATCGTTGAGGACACGAAAAGATATCGTCACTTGAAATGTTGAGATTTTCCCATTTTTGATTCTCGAAAAATCAGGCTGGAGGTCCTCGAATACGCTAAATTTTCTCAGCTCATGTGAAAAAAAATTGCAACACAGTTTTTTGTTATTTATATCAAATATCTGATGGATAAATGTACCTGAATAGTTCGGGGATGGTAATTAGCATTAAAAAAAAGAGAGAAAAAATTTGTCGAGCGTAACGAGGAAAAAAAATTTTCAAATTTTCGTTAATCCCTCGGTCATTAGTGTTTCCATGGTGATGGGTCGAGGTCGAGTGAAAAACCGATTAAGGCTTCATTAAGGCTTCAATTGTTCGGTTTTATGATGAAATTTTGAATCAGTAGCCCGGTAGACAGTGTCGGGGTAAGACGTGTCCGGTCTCGCCATGTAGTTCCTTACCGAAAAACAATTCGTACCAATTCGACAAGTTCAATTGAGTGTCAGTTCCAGTGATTTTCAATCATACGAAAAGTGAATAGTTTAGTATTTCAAATTTGTAATGTCGTGTAAAATACTTTTTTAAAAATGTCGGTGCGGATGTATCCTTTATAAAAAAAAAAGGTGAAACCTCTAATCAGTTAATCGGAACAAGCCGCATTATGTGAAAAGTTGTATAAATTGTGCGCCTAGAAGAATAACAAAATATCTATTCAAACACGTCAATAAAAAACGGACGCGTTGTCGCTCGAACCTTCAAAATTTCGCAAAAATTTTTGATTTTCTTTTTCGATTTTAAGAACCTATTTGATCGGAAATTTCCTGCAGATAATGAAAATGCTACTTATTTAAGGCGGAATCCAAGAAATCATATTGAAAAATCGAAAAAACTGACTTTTCGATCAGTTTTTTCAATTTTTCAATACGAATTCTTGAATTTCGCCCCAAATAATTATCATTTTCGTTATCTACGAGAAATTTCCGATCGAATAGGCACTTTAAATCGAGAAAAAAAAATTTCAAGAAATTTGGTGAGTCACACTGGGTCTCTTAGACCCATGAAAATTTCAATTAGCGATATCTTTTCTTTTTCTTGACCGAATCAACTTTATTAAGGGGGATTTTTAAAGATTTTTGCAAAACAAAGCGAATGGTGAAGGAATCACGTTAATTCATTAATTTTTTAAAAAGTTATGATCCCTTGAAGATTTTTGAAAAAATGGAAAGGGGTGTACCTTAAAAAATTCGCAAAAATTTTTGAATTTTTTTTTCTCGATTTTAAGACCTTATTCGATCGGAAATTTCTTGCAGATAACGAAAATGCTACTTATTCGAGGCGGAATCCAAGAATTCATATTGAAAAATTGAAAAAACTGACTTTTCGATCAGTTTTTTGAATTTTTCAATATGAATTGTTGAATTTCACCCCAAATAATTATCATTTTCGTTATCTACAGGAAATTTCCGATCGAATAGGGTCTTAAAATCGAATTTAAAAAATTTCAAAAAATTTGGTCAGTCACACTGG
>JAPYYW010002290.1:0-21397 GCA_030522545.1 Cremastinae sp. A BG-2022a | reverse complement strand
GAAGTTGAGATATTTATTGTTGAAGATCGCAATATTTAACACGCGCTCTTATGGAAGGATGCAAAAAAATGTTATTTTTACCAATAAATATCTCGAGTTTCGCATGGTGAAACCTTCTGAAAATTGGCATACATGTACATTGTACATATGACGGTAAAGAAAGTTTATGAAAAATTTTAACAAAATAAGTAAAAAACGATACCATGACCATATCACCTTAAAGAAGCTGTGCTGCTATTCGCACAATAGACTATTTTCAAGGAAAAATTTCGAATAATTGTTCACTGAATATTCCAAGCCACCGTTTCTTAAATATTTTTGATACTTGAAGAAAATGCGTGAAACATTTGTAATACATGAGGCATTGAAAGATTCATATGAGCGTACAAATAATCCTTTGGGATTTTTGTTACAGACATTCTAATGTTCGAGGAAAATCTGATATGGAAGATTCTGCTGCAAAAAGAATAATTATTTATTGAAACGTTTGAAAGTAAGCAATTTCAAAGAGAGTAAAAGTGAGAAATTTATGAAAAAAACATCGATGATCTTTTTTAATGTAAAAAATTAATTATTATTATTTAAAAATAGTTACCAAAAACAAAAAAATATCAAATGGAGCAGGGAAAAAGTTAATGCTTTTCATAAAAGAACATTGAAAATATCACTTGTTACTAAGGCACCGGTCGAACAAGATTTTGTCTCTTACTGTACAGTTTCATTAAATCTACAATATATATTAATTGAAAGTTTTGTCTATTAAAATTTATAACATAACCACCTCAATAAAGGTTCTTTTATCAATGTTTATTTAGTTTTATTATTGATTAATTTTTATTTTCTAATCTTCATTATGTAATTATAATTTCATTATTCAATTTTAATTGTATAACTATAATTTTCGGGGATGAAATTCTGAAGATAATGTAGTCGAATTTAGTTATTATGGTTAAGGGTGTATGAGAAATATTTTAAAAAATCAAGAATTGGATAAATAGTTGGTACGTTATTTCTAAATAGATATATGAAAATATTTCGGGCCAAATTTTAAATAGTTTTACTGAATGGTCTAAGAATTACTAAATTTCAAAAATTGCTTACATTTAATATTGCTTTCGAATATTTGTTTTGATTGAAGTTCGTGTTTTTAAATTTACGTTTTACATATACCAAATTTTTCATAGATTTTTATTTAGCTAAATAAATAAATTACGTTTTATTGATTTTGAATTAATTTTTAAACATATGTTTTATTCATTTCAGATTTTTCAAATCGAACATTGAGTGCGATCTAACATTTTTTTCAGAATACATATCTTAGTGGAATTTTCCATTCCTTGCTTAAAAATTTTTTTCGAACTATCAACTTATGTTTCACTGATTTCATCATTTCACATTTCACACATTTTGAATTTTATTAAGTTCATTTAACAGTCCATTGACTTTCTAATCTACATTTTATATACGACATTTTTTGAATTTTTTTTCTCAAGATGGAGAAAGTCTTTTTAAAATATATATTGTTCTCAGAATTTGTAAAACCTAATATTAAATATCGATCTAAAATATTTCAAAAAAATTATCATGACGCAAAGAATATGAATGATTATTTTTTTTTACAATTAAAAAATTATACTCATTGCAATAAGTTTGTTTCACATATCATTGACTTTGTATACAATCTACGTATTTTGCCCACGTCTTTTCCTCCCGATGAACAAATTATTTTGAGAAAAAGTTTATATTCGTTCGAAGAGCCTCGTATCGTCGAGATTTAATCAGCTATGGCGAGATAACCACGATTTTACTTCGCGAATAATTGGCGCAAACATGCGGCTGATATTTTCTGAAATTAAATTCGTCGGGACCGCGGTAGGTTGACAAGAAGCTGTCCTCTCCCGACCTTTCGCTTTACCCTCCTGTACAGTTAATTACCCAATTTAAACCTTTTCGTAGACGAAATGTTTTTCTCCATCTTCGTTCATAGAATTTTGAAGCGAGACGAATTTTCCGTTCCATTTATAACCCGAAAATTACACGTTCTAATAACAAGATATGTATCATTAAATTTTTTTTATTAAATAATAAAAAATACCTATATTTAAACTTGGATTTAAAAATATTTTAGCAAATCATCTGTCTTTTTTGTCAAGGTTCTTTTTTAAAATTTTTTTATAAAATGCAATAAAAATTTCTGATACAAGATTGGTTTTAAAAAAATTGGATAAAAATATCGCAAATAAATGGACAGAAGAGATTCGTGAAATTACATGAATAAAAATTGTATTCGAGGCAGCCAAATACATGGAACGAGAGAATTTCTTTTGCTCGCTGTCGTCGTCAATGGTGCTCAGGTTGAAATGCTTCTTCGTAAATATTTCACGACACCTGTCCAACTGTTGAAACGTGGGGAAAATAAATAAAAAAAATGGAGTCACCACTTTCTTTATTCACGTGTCTCGCAGAGAACGTATTTTGTACGTGTATTTTTAATACACATGTATGTGGATTTCGGGAAAATCATAGGTAATGCATTTTACATTTTCGCCGAGCTCGTCCGGATTTTATGGTCAATCAGACCGAGTGGAAAGCGCAACGTGCGTGATACATTCGCACGAGTAATTCCACGTTGATACGACCCTAAAGCACATCAAGTCACAAACATTTCATTGGGTATTTTTCATTCATTCATTCATCCTTCAATTAAAACCTGATAATTTTATGCACTTGAGGGTTTTTTTTATGTATCACTAATAAATTATACATACGATGATTTCGTATCGGCGGAATCAAATTACGCAGATTTTCAAAAAAATCAAAAACAACTTTTGTTTATTGAAAGATATTTTTTTCAAAATTCACATACTACATTTCATTTCAATCGTTTCATTTGTTTTATTTATTTCGATATATTTTATTCATTCATTTTATTTCATTACTAGGCCTCCTAAACTTTACTTTTTTCAATAAATTATTACGAAACATTTTTATTCTAATTTATTAATTTAATAAAATATTCAAAATTACTCGTAATAAATAAATTCATATCAATGAATGAAGTAAAATAGAAACTTTATATAACTTGCTTTTAAAGTACAAGTATTATATAACTGTTGTCGAAACTGAGTTCAAATTCTGACAGAGACGGTCTAATTTTATTTTGAAATTCCTTCCAAATTTTTCACATTAAAATAAATTGATGTTTTTTCTCTAGCTGTTTATTACTTGATTATCACGTGTTCTGTTGAAACTTATCTTCCACTTCGGATGATTCGGTGATTTTTACGTTAATTTTCGTAAATCGATTATTAATTGCACCAATGACCCTGGCCGCTATATCGTTGTTTTTCCCATTCGTACACGATTAGAAATCGATTAAAATGTTTTCTGGACTGGAATTTCTATTAAAAAATAAAAAAAAATAAAATTTTACGTTCAAATATGAATTCAATTTAAATCTAATTTTGAAATTAAATAAAAAAATAGTCTGTAATACGATTACGTCAGCTATCATTTTTATATTTCATATTATTATCTATTTTTAGTTTAATATTCTAGTTGAAAAAATTGTCTTTTTAATCGTGTTAAGAAGACAAACTACTTCTAAGTAAGAAAAATATCAATATTTTTATTATACAAAACTAATTTTCTATATCGTTAAATAAAAGTCATGATTTTTTGTATTTTAAATGATTACTCTTTTACAGAAAACAAGTTGGGCTACCACTTACTCATAGAAAATAGTTTTTCAAAGATCAAAGTTGCGCTTTTCTTCGAGTATCGACGTTTCGATGAGATGATATTTCGATGTTTGACATTTCAAACTGACAGATGTAATTCGAGCCACCAATTTCAAAGTGAATAAAAAATAAAGCTAGTCTCATTGAACGATCGAATTCGCGTCACCGCGAGCCAATTAGAATCGCGGAAAAGCGGTAACAAAACGACCAAGTTCACATATCACCCATTTACTTTATATAAGAGAAAAGAAAAAGAGGATTTAATTCATCATTTTATGACTCGAATAGGTTATATTTTAAAAACGAATTTTTAAAATTTAATTTGAAAATTTAGATTCATCTTTTTATTTTGCTTCACATAATACATAAATTATTAGTGATACTAACAATAAAAATAAATCCAGTGCTTTTTTTGAAAAGGTCTTTCCTTTGCATAATTACCCAACTTTTTTGCATGTTCGAAAATAGAAAATGCTTAATTGATCTGGCTTTGTTGAGTTCGTGAGTAATGCGATGTTAATTAAACATCGTAAATCTAAGTTCATCGTGGGAAGGTGAATACGTCGAACTATCAGACGTGATTGGGAATTAAATGAGAATCGGAAAAAAAATGGAAAAGCGTGATCTAAAAGACGGAAAGCTTTTTCTGTCCGTGATCATCTTTGCAAGAGGATTCGTTTCGCATCTGTCGCATTCTCATGCCGAGATTAAACATTTCAGGTGAATCGCCTCGATTCTCGTTTATTATACAGACCTATCATTAAAAAAAGACATTGAAACTCGATATTTGATTATAATTTTCAGAGTTCGATCGTTAAGTTCATTCTCCCGAAAAAATAATAAATTTTCTGCTAATTTCAGTATATCGCAATTAAATCGGTCGGTGGAAAAGCAAATATATGAATCACCGATAAAGAAATGAATATTGTGTCGCGGAAACGGTTATTAATCGCTTTCTCGTTGAGTCATATAAACGTCAAGCTCGCTTGTTTCAATTTATCCAGACGTTTCGTTTTCGAGGATTCGCGGGTACGGATAGGTGAGAGAAATAGAATGTGCGTTATCGTTCGTAGGGGAAGTATGCTTTTTTTCCTCATTTTGTCAACTCTTTGACAGAACACGTGGCCCGTTCTCACCTGGTTTTATCTTCTCGTTGTCGCATCGCGTCACGTTTCTTTTTTCAGTGGAAAAAATAATGCAGACTCGAATAATTAATTTCCCATCTCGTTGATTCTCTTTTTTTTTATTATTTTCCATTGCTTCGAGTTGTACTTACACAGATTGAAAACTTTCATTCAAAAATTACGTTAAGCCTTTGAAAAACATTTGGATATTTGCATAAAAATATCCGAAGGGTCGGAGGAGCCTTTGTACCACGGAAAAAGGAGTCGAACTTTTTTTTTCAGTCCCTCTCGAGTGAGGCTGAGTGATTTAACCTTCCGAAAAGTCGTGAACCGTAGAGATTTTCCAGCAAGGAGAGAAAAAAAAAGAGCAGCGAGAAAAAAGGTTTCCATTTCGAGCTTCTGTTTACGTGTATGCCAAATAATCGGCGAATTTCTTTAAAAACGTATCGCCTCGATTCTCCCCTCACCTCGTCCGAGGTGTCAACTTCCGTCAGAGGGGGTAGTTTTTTTGTTCGTAACGCGAATTGACGTATCGCACGGGTGTCGATTCTGTATATCGAATTACCCGAAACCGTCTCGTTTCCTCCGTGACGTTTCTCATCCGCACGAATTTATTTCCTCTCTCCCGCTCCCTCTTATTTTTAACCCTCATCCCTCCCCGATCGGTCTCCTCGCCGAAATTTTCTCGTGTCCTTTTTTTCTCCTCTCTTTCCTCCTCTGTTTCTCTTTTTTTCCACGATCTCCTAGTATTTTCCCATATTTTTCGTTTTCAATAAAAAAAACGAGTCGAACAATGGTCAAGGGTCCATTCTGCGTGATGCGGTCTCGGCGTCGATAGGCCAGTCGCGAGGGTAAACATCGCCGTCATTACCTCCCTTTGTGGCCCTTTTCGTGAGACCACTTGACGCCTTCCTCGTGGCCACCCTTCTTCCCGTACTTTTCCCCGTGATGGTGCTCGTGCGAATCCCCTTCCTTGTCGTCGTGGCCCTTGTCCTCGTGCCAATGATGGCCCTTCTCGTCCTCGCCCTTCTCGCCGTGCTTCTCCTCGTGGTAGGCCCCGTCGTGGTGACCGTGCTTCTCGTGGCCTCCCTTCTCGTGCTCGTGCTCCTGGTGATATTCACCCTCTTTCTCGTCGCTGTCCTCCTCGTGGGACTCGTCGTAAAATTCCGTCTTTTTCTCGTACTCGTCCTGAAATTTATTTTTCAATCAAATCAATATTAAGGTAAGCGTCCCAATAATAAATGGATATGTATCGTTAGTTGGACAATTTTTCCTATATTTTTTTTAACATTTCAATTATTTTTTTTCTCTAATGAGAAATATAATCTATATGATATTGTTATATCATATGGATATAATAATATAAAATAATATCATATAATATATTATTATATCATATGGATACAAATAATAATATAAAATAATATCATAGGTTATGATATATTATTATATCATATGGATTATTTTTCAATTACAATAAAGTTTATTTTTTGTAACATTAATTTATTGGAACAAACTCACTCAACCTTAGAGACAGCGTCGATTAACTATTGGGACATTCTACATATTCAAATATTCAAGTATTTATGAACTAAAAATGTTATCTATAAAATTAACACATAAAATTAATTTTGGATTACTAAAATATTAGACAATAATTTAGATGTGAATTTGGAGAAGATTTTTTTGTTTGAATATTTTTTAAACAAAGATAAAGTGTGAAAACATTTAGCTGTCCAACTATTGGGACGTTTACCTTATTCATTTATTTTTAAATTTTTTTTCAGAATGTTGATTCCATACGGTATCAGATTTTCACTGTTTCATCTTTTTTAATTAAATTGTCTTTAATACCGTAGAGAGATTTGAGCAAAATTTTATGTAAATTAGGAAGCTCGTCACTTAAATATTTATTATATAATATCGCAACTTTAATCATGCATTATTATGAGAAGGTTCAGAAATAGCTATTTTTAATAATAGCCAAAAGCCAATTTTGAAGAGAGCACAATCGAATTCATCACTATCAATCAAATTTTGTCAAGTATATGCGGTTGCTGGCAATATCAATTTGAAAATTTTCAAGTGGGAGTATTAAAGAAACTCTGATATATCATTTATTTAAATATAAAATTGTAATTTGTAAAATGTATTTACATCTTTATACTGTTGTATATTATTTTCCTTATTTTTTGTTAATTGTGTTATTTACCATTCAATTTTTCGATAATATAAATCAACTGTACACATAATGATATTATATTTGTTCTTTTGATTATGATTAAGAAAATAAAACTAAGAAACTAGAAACTAAGAAAATAGAACTTCGGAAAATAAAGTGCTTTAGCTGAAAAAATTTTATCAAAACGTTTTTTATCTTTTGTATTTGTATATAAATTTAACTGCGCATAAAAATAAAAACAAAATAACCATTTATCTGTGAATTTTGTAATTGTGAAGTGCAATATGAACCTTTTTGTGAATCACATGCTCGCCCTTCGTACTGTGACCCTTTTGGTGTTTCCCTTTTTCCCCAAATTCGGCTTCTTTGCTCCCTTTTTCGCCATGGTGATGCTCCTTGTGATAAGCGCCCTCCTCCTCGTGTTTTTTCTTGTCGCCTTTGTGATCGTGGTACTCGTTTTCGTGGCTTTCCTCGTCGTGGTGACCCTTCTTTCCCTTGTCGAATTCGTGCCATTCTTTGTAACCCTGTCGATCGACGTTGTATAAATAAGGTCAATGGATTAATATTGACGAATCTCAAGAACGAGCCAGAGTAATGAGTTTCCATGAAAAAAAAATTAAAAAATATATCGAGACAAATTACGGAGATATTGGAGAGACTGTTCGTATTAAAAAAAAAACATTTTTCATGATAAAGCTCTTGAAATTCAGACTTCATATTTTTACCATAAATTTTTCAATTTAGTCACGGTTAGCTTTAATATCAATTAATACCTCAAGTATACTGTTTTAACGACTGTTTGATAATTAGAATTGTTTGAAAACAAAAAAGACATAGAAAATAAATACAAAAGAACAATGGCAATAGATACGAATAATACAAAGACAGTATAAAGACTAAATGAAAAAATTGAAAGTAAAGACAATGAAAACATATAGAGATAAAATAGTGACCATATAAAGGAATAGCAGTAAGAATAAAAAATACAAAGACAATAAAGTCAAAACAAAGCGATAGCGTAGAGACAATACATGACAATAATAAACTCAAAATAAATACAAATAGATAAAGACAATAAAGGCGAAGACAATGAAGACAAAAAATAATGACATTGCAAATGACAATGCAAAAGCATTGCATTACCTTTTCAGCTTCCTTCCCTGCCGAAGAGTGATGATCCTCCTCGTGCTTTTCTCCGCCCCCCTTCTCTTCGTGATGATCTTCGTGCTTTTTCTCGTGATGTTCATCGTGTCCCGTGCCCTCGGCCACCTCGTCCTGTTCGTCATAGTCCTCGACGACGTCGATTCTTCGATTCGATTCGGCGAGCTTCTCCGTCAACGGGATGGCCTCGATTCGGCGGGGTTTCGTGCTCTTCGGCACTTTCACTCGGGCGACTGGGACGCTTAGAGAACGTTGTGTATCGCCTGAAATTTTTTTTTGTTTTTCGTGCCGAACTTTGTCGCTTTTCCACGAATTCGGCTCGATGTCGACTCGCCGATTCAATTCGGCATTTTTCTTCGGCAATTTTACGGAAGTCTCGCTTCCCTGATAAACTGGAATAATTTGCAGATTATTCTGAGGACGTTGCCGATTATTGCCGTTAACCGTAACTGTTCTTTCGATCACCGGAAGTCGAACAATGGCACCGCTCGGTAAATTTCGCTCGTTCGGCCCGGTTTGAAATCCATCATTCGGTTCACCCGAATCGTAGGAACCGTAATCATCGGCTCTATCGATGTAATGTCTATCAGAATCATCCTGATGTACGTTCGGCACTCCGATTTTTGGACTCAGCCGAACCAATGTATTCGGCAAGTTTTTTGCTTCTACGGATGCGACACGCGCCGAGATGCCGAGAACCGGCGCGTAATTCGCGTTTTCTTGAACATAGTCGTAATCATTGGCCAACGGGGCAGCCGTAGTCAAATGAATACGGCTGTAGGGGACGACATAACTCGGATACTGCATTTTCTCCTTGACAGCTCGTCCATTCGGCTCTTTCTCATCGTATTCTTCGTAAGACTCGTAAGAGCTCGTAGTCAATAGATTATTCGGCAATCGTTCGGCTACGGGTGGTGATGGTCTCGGCGCTACGGCCAACGGATTCGCAGGTCCATTTTGATAATTGTAAAACATCGGATGCAAATAATTTACCGGCGTTATGGGAACGGTCGTTCCTGGATAATCGTAAACCTGGTGTTTCGGCTTGATTGGAATATTGCCGTATGTTACGGCTCCAAGACGTTGATCCACGTACGGCACAAAGTTTTGCTGATTCGTCAATTTCCGACGATCTACCGATATCTGGTGGCCGTAACTATCGTAAACAGGATGCCCGATCGGCACTGCCGAATTCCCGTACACTTTTGATGCTTTCGGCTCTTCTTCCTCTTCCGATAACTCCGTCGTCGTTTCGACAAGCGTTATTTTCTTTCTGGACTCGTCAATTTTCGTTTCTTTCACCGATCGATTTTCAGCGGTTTCGCTCTCGTTGGAATCTTCGGGATATTCGGCATCAATCGATTCGTTAGACCTTTGTGAATTTTTTGAATCCGAGCCATAATCCGACTCTTCATATTCCATTTCTTCCGAAGTTTCCGCAACTCTTCGGGATTCTAATTTTTTCTTTTCTGATAACGACAAATCGTAATCGGGAAGTGGCCGATTATTTGGCGCAAAGTTCACATAATTTTTTTTCAATTTCGGGTAAACAATGGCCAAACTTTCAGTCGGTTTAATCGGCAGCAGATCCTCTTGCCCGGAAACTGTGGAACTCGGCCGATTAAAATTATTCTGCTTATTCGAAAAATGAACTTGAATGGATTCAGAGTTTGTGCGATTTGGGACACGAGTGACGTTGAGTTCAACTTTTGATCGTTCCTCCTTGACTTTCGGAACAATGCCATTCGGGGTGTTGGTTTTTGGAATGGCTTTCAAGTGTCGCGGTCCGCGAAACCACTCTTCGGAATCCACGTAAACTTTTTCCGGATTCCTGTCGAAAAAGTTTGAATACCGAAAGCTAGAAATTTTTTGTGGCTTCTGAGTGGGATTTGTCTTGGACGGGACTATTTTTATCTCGCTCTGGGATTCCTCAGCGTTCGATTCCGGTTCTTGGTTGTATCCGGTAGTGTCGCTAGGTTTTTGCGAGTCTCTCGAAAAATTTTGTTGCTTCGGAACCTCGTAAAATTCTTCTTCCGGAAGTGGAGTACTCGAAGACACCTTTACACTCGATTCGTCTATGACCAATGTTCGAACACGAAAATAAAAATAATTTTTTTTATGACATTTCTTAATATTATGGAATTTAGATTTTAGTTTTTGATACTGATTTAATTTACATTTATTTTCTTTGCTCTTTTTACATTTATTTTTATATTACTTTTCAATAAAAATCAATAACTTCACCACTATCTTGTTATTTCAAAAAATTGATTTTATTTATATAATATAAATTCTTTTTCATAGAAAGTAATCTTTACCATTAAAAACAATGTGGTGCTAAATAATAATGAAAATGAAATGAATCACCTCTGAAACTTCGATCATTCGAAACTCTCGCTTGGCTGGTACCAAGCTTTTGGGGCTCATACTCGGTGATGGCCAAAAGATCCTCGATATTCTCGTTCTCTTCATCGCCAAAATAATTATGCGGAATCGCTCTCAGGTGTTGCTGGGACGGAGCAATTTCCAGATCAGACTCACTCATCCTTTTCGCTCCGGCCCTGCTCAGTTCATCGATCGACGACTGCGAGCTCGTCGATAAATTCTCGCTGAGAATCGAAGATGTCGAATTGTCCTCCTTTGTCAAATTTTTTTCCTCGGTGCCCGCGATCATAATCACTTGACCCGAAGAAATAGCACTTTTCAACGTTTCTCCCAATTTATCCTCGAGCCTTTTTTTCTCCTTCTCCAACATCCCAATCACACTTGTCGTAGGAACTTCCGACGTCGTGAAAAAACTCTGTCCAACGCTCGGAAAAGTCGAATTTTCGATCGACCCGCTCGTCGACCGTTCCGCGTTGTTATCCACTGAAAAATTGCCAGATAGATCTTTTTCCAAATCCCCATCCATTTTCACCATTGGCAGATAGACCTGAAATTTCGTCAGCGTACACTCGACACTTTCTTCATGAAAAAACGATTGCAAAGAATATACAAAAATATTTATCGAAACGAAGATATCTGTATATTTAATTACCAAAGGAGCCATCAGCAGGATGGCTGACAGCTCTATCCAAAGAATCATCTCGACGGGAAAAAAAATCAGCGAAGTGAGCAGATTGGAAGATAGTAACGTATCACGCGAAGATTAAAATGAGACTAGGACCCATGGTGGTATCTCACGGAGTAGTCTAAATTGCGATTTATAAAAATATCGATCCGGGGCAGTGGGGAATTAAGTATAGAGGGAAATTATTATTATTTCGAGCGCAGCTTCCTCCTTTCTCTCTCGAAATTGCATCACGATTTTTATTCAGTTCGTGCTCGTGATAAAGGAGGAGAGGAGGTGCTCGTGAAAATCTCTCGAATGGGGACTTCGTCTTTAACGGACACTTTCCCCTTTCCTCCTATTCAATTATTCCACAGTACTGGCTTACCAACGCCTCCCATCGATCCTGACAAAACTACAACACGATTTCTTCATTGCGCTTAATTAGAATTATCCAATCGGCACAAATCGAGTTTCGAATTGTCACCGTAAATATTGTGGTCAATATTTTTTCCCTCCCATGCGAATGCAATTCATTTCGTCCCACACATCCATTTCCTTGATTCGTTTACTTATTATATTTTCATTGTTATTTCAGTTTTTATACAATTCCAACTTCCTTGGTACTCCGATAAAAAAATTGTTTAATATTAAACATTTCCTAAGGATACTATAATTTCAGAGTAGTCAATGCAACGACTATTTCAATATTAAAACTATTAAAGGGCATAAATTGAGAGAAAGATTTACTTTATTCATTTTTTTTCGTGATAGGTTCAATTCCATTTATACTTTTTCAAAATAATTTAAAAAAATTATAATAATTAAATATTAATGCATACTTTGGAAAATTTAATACAAGTTACTCGATGAATATGACTTATATATGTTCGGTAACTTCATTTCTTATTGACATAATTAATTATATCTCCTTAAGAACATATAAAATTATCTAGGATCTATATGTGTTAATCGAGTGATTGAACATTCGTTTCAATCTTATTTAATGTTTCATTTTCAATTGGTTTATGGAGAAAATTCATTTTCAGCGCTGTACGTGAATCGAGACGGATCGACATTTTCAACGAATCGGATGGAAATAAAGAATCCTATCTATCGGACAATTCGACCGGATTGAAAACAGTAATAATAATAATAAGATTAACGAAACTGTTGCTGCTCGAACTGTGACCAATTTAACGCTACGTTTTCACTTTTTGTGCGAGAACAGGCAGCTTTTGTATGGACTATTTTGTTCGACATGCATCGACGTTTCGTAGTTTCTGTCTCGCTGTTTCGAAAATCGTGGATAATAGACAGGGTGTTTCACATCGTAGCTATTTGTCCGTAAAATAGCGTTTTATTTATGACAACTACAGGACGATAACTGTCTCGTCAACACTTGGTCAACTACACATTTTTTAGGAATAGCATGAATGCATCATCTATACATATTCAAAATATCTATATTAACATCTTGAAACATTTTTACCAATAGTTACTGCTCCAAATTTAAGATATTAAGAATGAAAAATTCTTTCACATGCATTTCATCTACGTCAAGACCTAAAAAAGCTCAAATTTTTCATGACGACAATGCTGACGTGATTGTAACTATAATTCCCAAAAAAAAACAGATGTATCTAACACATCTGAAAAATAAAATAATAATTTTTACCATCCATTAAAAATGTTATTTCATTTTTGTAGTATTTATTTTTAATGTTTTGTGTTATTTAAAACTGTAGGAAATGTACTAAATATAATGTGCATCCATGAAGATTTTTGTTTAAGATATTTACTCATACTCATACTCAAGATATACACTCATCATTGTGTGAAATTATTTTTATAAATAGACAACAATGTCAATCTTGAACAACCATTTTTAATATTAACATCATTATATATTCTATTAAACGGAATTTCGTTTAGGTCGGTTGTTGTATGAACATGTATGGGCGTCATATGAATGAAATTAGACTGTGGCTTTGAAGGGAAAGATTTACGAGCAGAGCCAATTGCGCCCAAAGCACTAAAGATGTAGGATGTTGAGGTAAAATCTAGGATAACAGTGACAAGAGGAAGAAGTTAGGTGATTGAGTGAGAAATCAACATGTTAGAACGATCATCACACAAATTTAGAAAAAAATAAATAAACAAATACAAGTTTTTAAATTTGATAATCAAATCTTCAAGTATTTCAATTTTAAGTCTCTAAAAATTATTTGATAAATTAATATCTTACATAGAATTTTCTTTTTTTTGTTTAAACCGATTTTGAATTTTTAAGAATTTTGTTTTAACCATTTTTCGTGTATTTTTTTTTAACTTTTCGTTCGATTCATTAAGATTTTTATGGAAAAAGTAAACTCTCGGACTCGCGAGTGGGAAAATATTGGACTCACCTGCCCAGGTGTGGAGGTGAAACCTCGATAACCGCATTTCCTATTGTTCATCGGGCGATGAAACCGCCACGGTTGATCACGTCATTGACAGCAATTCGTTCATATTATACACCAAATCGTCTTTTTACGAAACAATTTATTTTTTCTCCTCATTTTGATCGGGAAAAAAATTTGCGAAATAAATTGAAACCGCAAAAAAACGTTATTTGTGATTTTTTTTAGTTTATAAAAAATAAATATTTTAACATTTTTATCTTAGTCGATTTTTACAAGAATAATTATTTTAAAAATGTACATCCATTCGTCTATTCACGTGTATCAATTTCGCTTGTATCTTTTTGTATCTTTTTCGCTTATCGCCTTCCCTTTTTGAATAACCATTTTTTGCCAGCCTCAGCACCTCCTTTTCTGCCATGATTTTCATGATGCTTGTGATGGGAATCGTGGCCCTCGGCGACTTTATGGCCCTTTTTATCCGCGTCGTGATGACCCTTTTCAGACTTGTGTCTCTTTCCATGATGCTCCTGATAACATTAAATTCAATTGAATTCAATTTTTATAAACAGCCAAAAGTTTGAAAGAACGTGTGATATTTTTTCGAGTCTAAGACCAACTTTTTAGTTCTTCAAACTTTCAGTCGTGAATATTTAGTCAATTTCTCAGTAACTTATATTCTTTTAGCCACCAAACTTGAACTTAAATAAATTGAAACTAAAAAATTAATAAATAATTTTATTTTAATCTAACTTTTAAACTGGTCGTTTTTTTAATGGGTAAGATAACAGATAGGTATTTTTTTTCTCACGTGAAAACTGGTTGACGAGTTTAAGTTCATTAAAAAAAATTACAAATTGAATAAAAAAAATACTCTGAATTTTAGAAAATTACAACTTAGAATAATAATAAATATCTTCGATTCTATTAATTTTGAAGCACGTTTTCATATAACAATAAAAAAGATCTGCATGTGAAAGTTTTTAAGAAAATCTCTCTTTTCCATTTGTACTCCCTTTAAGTATAGTTCTATCAAAGAATAAATAATAATATACTATATATGTGAATTTAAAAAAAAGTCACTACGAACAAGTCCAGATATATTTGTTGCTAAAAATCACAATTCTAACTCGACAAGAGCTAACGAGCCAATTAAGATGTGATCAATGAAAACTGACCTCATGATGATCGGAATGATGATGGCCCTTTTTGTGATGGCCACCTTCCTTCGATTCATGTTTCTTGTGAAAACCACCCTCCTCCTCCTCCCCGCCGTCTTCGTGAAACTCGTCGTAAAAATCGTGTTTCTTCTCATACTCGTCTTTCTTGAAGATATTGTGTTCGCCCTTGGTACTGTGTCCCTTCTGGTGTTTCTCTTCTTCCTCGAAGCTCGCATTTTTCTCACCCTTTTCGCCCTCGTGGTGTTCACCATAATGTCCATCCTCTTCATGCTTCTTCTCCTCGTGTCCTGCTTTCTCCTCATAATTTTGCTCGTGCTCCTCGACGTTGTGATGACCCTTTTCGCCCTTGTCGAATTCCTTATGGACTTCAAATTTCTACAAATAATGTGAAACTTAAGTTTTCTGTATATTAATAATAATAAATAGCGTATACGAGTAGTGATTCGTATTAAACATTAATTTTTACATAGTTTTTGCAGTGAAATTAATTATTATAAAATATTGTTATGTTCTAAAAGTAATTGATATAAGTGTTATTAATTATTAACTTTTCCTAAAAAAATTAAATAAAATTGACACACAAATGTTAAAAACTAATTACTGTGACAAAAGTGACAATTGTACTAGTTATTTTGTAGGTAAATATACATATTGTTGTAGTAAATAAGATATACATATTTTTAAGACAGAATTTCAGTAAAATGTATTTAGTTCGATAATAAGAATTATTATACTTTTCTCTGCGTATAAGAAATATTTTTTAGTGCTTTTTTTATCAGAAAATAAAACAATTTTTATTTGAATAAATGTCTTTTTATTTAATAAATTGATTTGCATGTAAAATTTGTAAAATTTATTGAATATGTATGGAAGAATGTATATGATATCAGCTATCAAAAAATGTACAACTTTTTGATAAATCCCAAAAGTTGAATATTGCAATTTCAAAGTCAAAAATATATTTTTTCTTTATACTTTATAATTTATACCACTAATTTTACTGATAAATACATTACTACTTATTTTTTCGAAGTATTTAACTTCAAAATTTATGTATCATAATCATCAACTAATTGTCCAGTTGTAAAAGTGTTGCAAAAGAGTGTATTACGAACACACTTTTCGAAATAATTTTCGTTTCTCGCAACTCGTAAATTGAAAAAAATAATCGAGAGGAATATATCGCTAAAAAACGCAATAAAGATTTTATAGCCTTGTTGAATTTATTGCAAGACGCGATAAAGGAGTATCGTTACCATCGAGTTGTTATCGGCGAACGGAAGAGTAAAAGGAGGAAAATAAAGGACCTATTTTATACACATGTACCTTATCACCCTTTTCTCCCGACGATTCGTGATGCTCTGCATCGTGTCTCGTTCCTCCTCCCTCTTCAAGATGTTTCGTTCCATCTGCAAAAAATTGATGAAACTGTGTTTTTTATATTTAAAAAATGTATTTTATTTCATAATTTTTGTTACATAATTTTAATTATAGTTGCATATTTATGAATATATATTTATTTTCTATTCAATTAACAAACATAAATAAAAAATATGTCATATTGATAAATTTAGCATTAATTTTATTTTAATGGTGAACCATTTTTCATTTATAAAAAAAAATGTACCATGGTGGCTAGCAGCAACTTCCGAGTCACTGAAGTAACTGAAACTCGCGGGTTTCCGCAAAACTTTTCTGCCACAGTGGCAGTGATTGATGAAACAAATAGAGACGATTATGATAAAAATTGGAAGTAGACATTTCGTCATGATGGAGACAGAAATTCGGTAACCTTTGTTCGCTCAATGTTCGACCTGCACTGATGTCCCGATGAGCGTGGTAAGAAGGGTTTTATATCGTAATCGATGCACTCGAGATGATTCGACGCGAATTTCATGCGATTTTTTCTTCTGCAGCTCGGACAGATCGAACAGTGAGAAAGTGAAGAAACTCATACTTTTTTTTCCAAATAGACGTGACTGTGGAAACGCTCGGCCTTTTTATCGATTCGCCAAGCTCCACAAAGCGTCGCTCTTTCTTCTTCCTTCCTGCGACCCGACATCGAATGCCGAATGACAAAAAAAAAAGGAAAGAAGAATCATGCGGCTCTTATTTATCCACTTTCACTCTGGACAAGAAATCAAATATCACGAACAAAAAAAATCCCGAACCGGAAGCCCAAAGGATTCAATAAAATACTTTTACAACATATACTTGATCCCAAAAAGGGTTTTTGTTGTGTACTTTGATAGAATATGTTATTAAAACATTTTCACTGACACGTTACTCTCATATTAGAACCGAAGTTTATGAAAATAATTTTAATTTGTGAATAATATAAATTCTCATGGGGAAAGTTAATTTTTTTAGTAATTAATTAAAGTATAAAACTAATCAATTTTTATCAGAAAAATAATCTAATATCAAATAATTAAAAAGGTATAAAATAAATAAACTATTAATTTAACTCTGTTCTTATACTCTCAGTTTTTATTTATTTGCAAAAAATGAACCTGTTTGAAGTATGAATATTTACTTGTTTGACTTTTAATCATTGATTATTTCGTTTTTATGGTAAAAATCGATCGTAGGGAGAAAACGAATTTTCATTTTAAAAAATTGAGAAACCGAAGCCATAACATTGCATAAATTTTATAAGAGAATGAGCATTGTTAAAAATCATAATTCCCATAAAAATATTTTGACATTACTCAATTCACGATGTATACGAAACTTTAACGAAATTGGTTTAGTTCGTCAACTCTGAGAGAGTATAGTAAAAAAACAAAAAAATAAAATTTGGGATAAATACATGAGTAGGACATAATTTATGTTATAATAAAATCAATGTGACATAAATTCCGTTTAGTAAAACATTAATGGAAGACGAAGGAATCTGAAAAAGGGAATCTGGAGAGCAAACAACCCTTTTGATTCGCCAGCGTCTCTTTTTTCCGTCGCTGTTCATAAACTCTTTGTTGGATACTTAAAAGTATCGCAAAGGTATGAAACAAAGTCCGAGGAATTTTCCTTTGTCTCGAGAGTTATAAGAAATATTTATGAAAATTTAATAATGTCTTTGCGAAATTATGGTCGAGTCTTTTTATCATAAAAATTATGAATTATTAGGCAGTAATTTGTGTGTAAAAAAATCATCTTTGGTGTGTTTTTTGCTTATTATATCTTCTATCTTTCGTATTTTCTGTTTTGAGAACTTTTTTCATTTGAATTTTGAAAATTCGAAAGCATTCAATGTGCAAAACGCTGTATTAATGCCACATAAATAAAATCCAAATCACGAACAAACCGCGACGTACTTCGCTTCGAAACACTATTCTGCGATACCATATATATTTCATGATGCAAAGTCAAACCCCTCGTCGACACACTAACGAGATATCGGTAAGCAAATTAACATTGAGCGATGTATCGAAAAATTCTATATGTCTAGAAATATACAAAAGAAAACCTACATAGTAAAATAAAGAAATTACAAGTTGCTAAATAAACGTAAGTAAACTTTAAACAATATCATGATCATGTCGTGATCATTTTTATTGATTTTTCATTAATTCGAAATAATTTTTCACACATTTGAATTGATTTTCGTATAATCATTTTTTAATATTTAAATTGTAAAATATTCAATCATGGTTTAAAAATTATAACGTTTTAATATACAACAGAAATTATTGTCCAATAATCAAGTTTAAGAAAATTAGAGATAAGTCATTTATTAAATTATTTCATATACAGTATCGATGTACTAGAAAACCTTTGCAGTAAAAATAAATAATTTTTTTCAAGTACTGAATAAACGATTATACAATTACTTGAAATGAACTATTTAGTATCTTAGTTTAATAATTTCAAAGTGATAATTTTCAATAATTTCGTATCATTTGAATTATAAAACATTCAATCATATATTTTCGAAAATTCAATTAAACCTAAAATACATTGTACAATTTTTAAACATGACAAAAATGACTGTAAAATAATCAATTTTAATAAAAAAATGAGTTGGTTTGTTTAAAGAAATTTTTGAATTTTCATTTTCTGATTTTTTTTCGAAAGTGAAAATAAAAAATAAAAAAAATTTGAGCAAATTGGAGGGTCGAGGGATAGAAAATTTGATGTGAAAAGTATAGTGCAATACGCGTAGAATGGTCAGAGACGTAGGTGGCTCCACAACGTTCTTTACTTCTACGAATAAACAGGGTCTGGGTTAAGCCTTAGTAATTCAGTTAGTACAATATCCGATATATAAGAACGGAGTTGGACAATACTCGTTTAGCTCGGTTCCATCCTTGCCAGACGCAGGAACCGGTCTCGGTGTTCCTCTTCTTTCACTCGTCTCATCACCTAAAAATCAAGGTGATTGAAGGCTCTGGTCGTTCGACCATTTAAAATCATTTCAACGTCGCTACAAAATGTAACATAAATTTGACGATTGGTTATAAAATCATAATGAGGATGACTTTCTCAAAAGTACAAAGAAACAAGCTTGCAAGTTTTTAAAAATCTGCGGTTACGAGTGTCGTTTATGAAGAAATCAGTGGACATATTGGCAGTGTTCGTCCGGATGGTTTAAAAAATCTGTTTTAAATCCGTGATTAATAAAAAGTCTTTTCGTCAATCGACGAGGATGGATTCCAAAATGTCGGACAAGGAGGTTGAAGCTCCATCCGAAGGCACCGAAGATGACTACCTGCGTTATCTTCCACGTGCGCTCTCCATCGAAGAGAAGAAGTATCTTCTTGCTGTCGAACGGGGCGATATGACGAACGTTAAGAGAATATTGCAAATCGCCAGCAAACCAAATTTCCGAGTGAGTCCTCAGAATTTTGTCACAGACTTGATAAAATCATTATTAAATAATTTTAAATCACGCGAAATTTTTCACTCGGATGGGCATAAATAACTTCGAACTATTCTTCTGAACATTGTTTTTCAACCTTTTTAATTATATTTTGATTTTTTTATTTCTTATTTTATATTTTTAGATTGTTTGGAAATGGAGTTCAAAAATAATTCTAGACATCCGCGTACACAACAGACATTTTTTTTTCGTAAAATAATTTCGTTGGTCGATTGATTGATTTTTTACAATAAATAATATTCAGACGAAGCCTCTGGACATAAACTGCGTGGACAGCCTCGGCCGAGGTGCTCTCACTTTGGCGATCGAGGCAGAAAATTTGGAGATGGTCGAACTTCTCGTTGTAATGGGCGTCGAAACGAGGGACGCACTCCTGTACGCGATTGACGAGGAATTCGTCGAGGGTGTGGAATTACTCTTGGAACATGAGGAACTTTTGAGAAAGAGTGAAATAGAGGGACCCGATCGTGAGAACATACTATTATTTTATATAAATTTATATTAATTATTTATGGTTTATTTATTATTTATAATAAATAATTAAACTAAATAAATACTAAATAAATAAATAAATAAACTGCTCGTATATAAACATATTTTATATAACTTTACTTATACATTAATGTCACTTAACTTGCCTACTTAACTCTTAGCCAAATTTTAATGACGTTCATTATCTGGTAATCGAGATATTTATTCTTAAAAATCACATTTCTTTGTAAAATTGCAATTTTTTCTTTTTCATTTTTTTTTAAATTTAATTTATTCGCTGGGGAATGAAAAATAATTGCTAATATTTTTTAAAATTTATATAAGTGATAAAAATTTTAAAAATTAATTTTCACCGATTCATTAATAATAATATACACTTTATATTTACTTTTGTATATTTAATTATTAAAAAATATTAACTATTGATCGAGAAGTGACCGTGTGTTGGTCGAGTTACCCTTGTCATGATATATCATAAATAATGAAAGATTTGTGACAAATTTTTCATTTTTCTATAAAAATGAATTGAATCATTTTTTTTAAATATCGATTGTCTTCGCTATAATAATAAATATAAGTAATTTTTAACAATAATCTAGCACCAAAGGAAGTGACTCACAGCTGGCAAAAGATCGATCCTGCTTCGGCGAGATATCCACCGGAGATGACGCCACTAGTTCTCGCGGCGCAACGAAATAATTACGAAATTTTGAAATTGCTGTTGGACCGTGGCGCGACTCTCCCAATGCCTCACGACATCAGATGCGGATGCCCAGATTGCATGAAATCCGCTACAGGTTTGGCATTCGAATGAATAATTAGCTCAATTTTTTGTCATCAAATTGGTCTTTGAAAAAATATACTGGCTTGCAATGAGCACGAATTTATACTGTAAAAAAATTAATCTATATAAGATTTTTACATTGAATAGATTTCATGGCATCGTCATTTTTTAAATTAATTTTGCCCAAAGAGCGTGATTTTTTAATCGAAAATTAATTCCATAATTTCAGAAGTTAAGGTGGTTGGTCTGTAAAATAAGCGTCGACAGATTTCGTTAAAATTTTACATAAATGTCCTTTAAAGTCATATACATATGTGCACCAAATTTTATGAAGTTTCACCGTGTAGAAGTCGAGATATTTAATGGCAAATATCACATTTTTTTGTACACTCTCCATAAG
>JAPYYW010002289.1:0-52147 GCA_030522545.1 Cremastinae sp. A BG-2022a | reverse complement strand
ATAATAATTCCTGAAAATTTTTGCAAGACGAAATGAATGATTCAAACATCAAGGTTATTATTTCCAAAGCAGCGCACGTTGAATTTTTTTAAATAAGTATAGAGTTTAACCAAAAGTTAATGCGCTCTATCTCGATGAATCAATTAGAGGCCTCATGTCTTTTTTAATATAGATTTATGTTAGTTGTGGAAAAAAACTGAAAAACTACGAGAAAAGACAAAAAAATCTGCTTTGATTTACCTTCGAAAATATTCACACCGTGTGTATACTGACCCTTTTAGGGAACTATCAGACCCGGGTCTTCCTTAGGCCTTATCTGTATAATCGTTATTTACTTTTTTTATATTTTATTTAAGAAATATGTTGAGCAATCCGCTATAAGAGCCCGTATTAAAACTATATATTTTTTAATTAAACTCATTCAAATGATCGATCACCTATATACAATTTTTTTTTCTTTTTATACTATATTATTAATTCCATAGAATATATATTTTTTATAAATTTTTATCTGTATAATAATACTCATATCAGCACGATATCCTTATGGGATAACCACTCTAGAATTCTCGAAAAATCGAAGTTTTTAAAATGGTCCCCTAGGACCTCAAAAATGATGTCCCAAAAGATTACGGCCAGAAAAATTTCTAAGTGCTTATTTTTTTAAATTATACAATCGAAAAAAATGCATCGACTCATTGTAATTAAAAAATTCCAAGTACTGTTTGTCCGACCGTGGTCCCTGGAAAAACGGAAACGTCCTCGCAAAAACGCTGCACAGCCGCCATTTTGAAATTAGTCGCTTCATAAAAATTATTTTATGCAGTCATCTATATATATAATATACACCCTTTTTAATCTCGATTTATTTTGTATTAATTCTAAAAAAAAAATCCGCAAAAAGTCTATTTTTTCGGCCTGTAGAGCCTACCCCCTCAAAACTAATAACAAACGAAATAATGTATGTAACAAAAGTAAGGAAAAAATAAAATATAAAAAAAGCAAAAAAAGGGTGGGAGGAAGGAGGGGGGGGGACAGAGAACAGGAGCAGTGCGATAAACGAAGCTGGCTGGCCGAGAGCGGAAAGGTCTCTGGCGATGGGAGGTCGGGCGAGCCTGTACAGCAGAAGAAGGAGAGGAAGGAGCATGCACGGGTGGCGGTTGGCGGTAGCGGCTGGCTATTGATTTCAAGGGCTTCCTTAACCCTCCCTTCCTCTTCCCCCCCCTCCCCCTCTTCCACTCCTCTCTCTCTCTCTCTCTCCTTTTCCGCGCAGTGCCCGAAGGCTTCGGGTCACCTCGAAGGGCCCCTCTGCTCCCCCATTTCAAAAAAAAACTCGAGATCCCTCTTTTCCTTGTATACGAAAAAATGGAATGAAAAATCGAGGCAATCGAACTCGGCCAGTCATCTGCGGAAGCGACGTCGAGTACGCGGCAAAAAAATGCGGTCCCTTCACTTTTCAACGGAAAAACGAGAGGGATCTTCTTATGCGTTCGTCAAAGCGCGGTACCTTTGGCCAGCATGATACAAATATAGTCAAATTTTAGAAAAAGTTTTTTTTTCAAGGTAGTTTGATAGTTGTGCATTATGCAAGAAAAAAAGGTCATCCTTCTTTATGAAGTCTTCATTAAGGATATTGTGTTCAAAATCGAAAATGATGAAAAATTTTTGGAAAATTTTACATAATATTAAGTAACCTTTCTAAAAGGTTGTGTAAAAATTTCACGACGATTAGGAAGCTCCTCATTAAGATATTAATTGTTAAAATAGGCTATTGTTTAAAATGGTTTTTTGATATTTACAAAAAAAGGCGGACAAAATAATTTTTTTTCATTTTTACGTAAAATTTTCATCGTTTTTGAAAAAAAAATTGGTGGTCTTTTATCAAAAAATCCCTATGTTGTGCCATAGAGACTGGATTTACGAACATTTTGAGAATCGATTTATGCAAATCGAATGAATGGTTTTTTAGATATGCTGTCAACCAGGTTGAACAATGTAGTTTCGAGAAAAACGCATTCAAGGTCTGCCGCTCGGCATGGTCGTGGATTGCAACAGTTTCACATAAAATGTTGTATCTCCGTGAATTTTCCGAATTTCTTCATAAAATTTGGTGAGAGCATTCTCAACAAGTGTATCTTTCAGGAAATTAAAAAAAAATAAAATAAAAATTTTACGTGGTTTAGTTGTCTTAATAAATTTTTTACTCTAACGACTTCGTATAGGAAAAAAACGTTATCAAACTTTTGATTTTTTGCTGTATGGACTCAACACTCTTAACTGTGCTATAGTATAATTGGTTGAATTTATATTATTCTGAAAAATAAAAAAAGTCCCGATGAAAAAATATTCTCCCACTTTTTATCAACCCTTAAAATATATATTAACTCGAAAAATAGCCTTTTTTAATTATTTGCAGAATATAGAATAGAATATAATTACAGAAAATACCTGCAGAATAAAATAAAAAAAGGTATTCAAGAATTTTCGGTAAAAATAATAGGAAACACGTTTTTACACGTTTTCATATATATAATTCATTTATATATTCATATAATTCATATATATAATATATGTATACTCTGTCAAATTAACTGATTTAATGAGCTGTCACTGTAGACAAATGAATTTAGTCGCAATCAAATCAAAACAAAAATATTCGTAATCCAATCAGAATCTCGGAAGCCCGATTACATTTCAAGCGTGACAACCTTATATGTTTCATAAAGAGGGATCCGCATTGTATATATACGCATATTCAAAAATATAAACGATAGCTTGTGATTTTTACTAGAATTTTTTTCCAATAAATTAGTCGTTGAATCATGTTCTTTTAATAAATTTTTTTTTCAAAGAATACATTCATATTGTTTACTTTTTACACTGACAAGTTGTTACAAAACTACACTAAAATGTTCGTACATTTTATTACTACACTAAAAAGTTCTAAAAACGACATTTACAGACTGCGTAAATGTTGAGGAAAAATTAACGAAAAATTCTTTGGGACAGCTACTTGATGAGTAAATGGCAGTTTTTGTTGTTATGCATCATAATAAGTTAAAAAAAATAACTTTAAAAAACTATGCTGTCCCAAAGCATTTTTTGTTAATTTTTCTTCAACAATTAGGCAATCTGTAAATGTGCTTGCCTAGATTTTACAGTCTGAGATTACTGTTTTTGGGGCCATTTGACTTATTTTTAAAGAGGTTCGATCGTATCTTCGCCCTCGTGCATTCGCCTCACGTGTAACGCTCTTATGGAGATTGTACAAAAAAATGTGATATTCGTCATTAATTATCTCAACTTCCGTACGGTGAAACTTTCTAAACTTTCTAAAATTTGTATATGACGTTAAAGAAAGTTTATGAAAAATTTTAACAAAATTTATCGACGGTTATTTTACAGACCAATTACTTTAAACGACGAATTTTGAACTTGTCAAAAACTTTGACGTTTTGTCAATCGCTAGTTCTATCTTCATGGTTTGGATAGTTGGGATAATAGCTAACTTTATGTGGCAATCGTTGCGAAAAAGAACAAATGATCAATAAAATTTTTTGATAAAATCTCAACTTTGGCATCCATTCCTAAAGATGCGTACATCTTGAAAACTTGTCTTATTTGTTATTCGAAAGAGAATAAAAATTAAGAATACTAGGTTTTACAGAGTTTTGCCTAACCATAAAAACAATTTTAATTATAGAAAATTTTGGATTTACCAAAACCTGATAATATTCCTTGATTTGGAGATAAAATAAGAGTCCTAGCTACTCTCGGCTGCGTGAATATACTCGCCTCGAGTCGCGGCCGCGACTTTTGATGATAAAAATTTTAAAAAATTTTTGTTTATTTTGGGACCATCCGATGACTTCATAATCTGTGTAAAATTCACAGAGAAAAAAGATTGGTTGAATCAAGCAATTTTCGTTCGACACTGTTGGGCCATTATCACCTTGGCTCCAGTCACGTGGTTTGTTTACATTTTCTTTCGTATTCATCCTAATCACCGGATTTAAATACGATTGAATATTTGTGGCAAGAGCTAAATGATCGTGTTAAAATGAAGAATCACTCCAACAAGACGGAATTGTGAAATCATTTTCAATATGAGTGAAAAACTTTCCTAAAGATATTTCGCAATTATTTGCATCTATGCTTCGACGATGTGCTGCTGTGATCGGTGCCAAGGGCATGGCAACAAAGTACTAACTCTATATATAGTGAAGAAATCGAACCGTATGTTTTGTTATTTTTAGAACTATTAGTTTTATTCTTTTATATACGCATTTATATGTATTTCTATGTAGTATTCACGAAAAATAAGTTGGCCCGAAACTTTTGCACGCCACTGTATATTGATCAAAAATTCAAAAATTTACAAAAAAATTTAATATATTTTAATAACACAAGTGTTTATATTATAAATATATTTGTTAGTATTGATAATTATATAAAAATTAAACTTTGAGCTCGAATAACTTTTGAACTAGTAGATTTAGTGAAAAGAGACCTTTTTTGTAGAGCATTAAATTCTTTATACAAAAATATATATGACTCATCGTTTCAGATTTATTTGTTCCGGAGTTATAAAATTTTAAAGAACGAAAGGAAATTTTCCTATGTTATTTCTATAAGAAACTTTGGTTGGAATGCGGATTATATTAGAGTTAATATTAAGAGCTGAAATTTATAGGGAATTTTTTAAAATCAATTTGGAAGCACATGAGCCCCTGGGAGTAAAGAAATTCGAAAACACCCGTGCTAAGGACCACCCTAAAATATATCTTGTAGAATTTGATAAAAAAATAAATAAATAAAAAGAGGGTGCAAAGAAATAAAGAATAATTTTCCACACTTTTAAAAACCACATTTAAAAAAAATTTATATAACTTTCAAAAAATTTCGAAAAATAGTTACGTTTACCAACGATATAGTGCACATGTGGACTCTATTGTTTCTGATATATCCATACTGCAGAAGAATAAAAATATTGAATATATAATATATATGTGTATAATGTATATGTATGTACAGAGAGGAAATAAGTTTCTTTGTGCATGGGTGTGCTGAAAACGGAGTATACGGAAAATCGGGAAGTTGGTTCGGGATCGACTGGGTTCGAGGACTCCGAAGCAGGTTTCCGTGCGAACGCGTAGCGATTCCACGCATCTTGAAAGAGTGGAAAAATGCGAGAAGGCGGAGGGCGAGGGCGGGGGAGAAGAGGGAAATATGTTGAGGCAAATTTGGGTAAGGGAACGAGACTAGAGAAAAAGCAGCAGGGGATGAGGTTTGGTTGGGTCCGGCTCCGTTGCGTGGTCGAGAGAGCGGCTGCGCGCGCGTCTACGGAGCGTGCGCGAACTCGGGAGCGCAGGTTCCCAGCGACTCTCAGCGAGTTGGTGGCCGTCTCTCCTTGTCTCGTTCCTTGCCGCGCGTATTCGTGCCTTTTCGGGGCCGAAGGAAAGAGCGAGACAAAAGAAGCGGAGCGAGAAGCCTCGCGACACGTCCAACTTCCGAACGCCGCGTTGGGGCGTCTCCTTGCCGCGTTTAACCGCCGAGGGAACGTTTCGCGTCCGCGTCGCCTCCGTCGCTCATCGCTTTTCTCTTCTCTTCCTTGGCGGTCCCCGCTCGACCCGGGAGCCCGCGACCGCGTTCTTTCCCGTTCAACGTGACCGCACCGAGACCGCGACGAAGAAACGGCACGACGACGACGACGAGAAGAGAGAAATTATCGTGTCTTACCGCCACCGCCTATTTCTACTTGGACGAAATTAAGGAGAAAAACACCGTAGTGGTCAGACACATCGAAAACCGGCGCGCGTTCTCTATCTCTCTTTCTCTCTATCGCACGTTCGCTACCTCGCTGCTCCCCCGTTACTTTTATTCCCGTCCCTCACCTCTCCGAGGTCCTCGGGACACGATCGCTCGCCCGGACGCGAGTGACACGTCCAACGCGAGTGCACTTCCAAGCCACCAAAAGTTCGAACGATCGATACCTCGCCTCTTTATTTTCTTTCTCCTCTTCTTATCCGCATCATCATTGTTTCTTCTTTACCACCGCTCATAATCGTGCCACTACGGGAAAACATAGTTATGTGCTCTTGTTACAGTGAGAGGTGAACGAATGCGTGTTTCCGGCTTTCCATTGCACTCCCGGCCGAACCAATTCGGAATCATTTTCCGGAAATACACCGTTTCCTTCGTTACATTCGGCTCTCAGTGAAATACTGTGCGTGCGAGGATATTATTTTTCACGGCTAAGACAGACGAGAGTCCCGTATTCAACGATATATATATATATATATATTTATATATATATATATATATATATAGCCACGGGAGAGGGTTATAGAAGAAGAAGAGAAAAGGAGCAACAAAAATTAGTGCGCGATCTCCTTCCCCTCTCATTCTCTCTCTCTCTCACCCCTCTCTCCCCCTCCCAGCCCCTCCCCCATCCCGTAAGCCCGTTCGGGTCGCCGTGAGCGCTTTATTCGCGGTTCTCGTCTCCCCCGCCCCTCTGACCCATTCGTCGTCAACGATGTTACGATGTCGCGGCGCGTAACCGATTGCCGCAACGAAGGAGTAGCAGCAGGGTTCAGTGACAGCGGGGACGATCGGGGAGAACCCGGGTACGATTATAACTGGTATGAAGCGGGGGATGAAAATAAGAATAAGCAGTTGGAGAAAGGCGGAGTTGGATTAGGGATTCCCGATGGGAGATGCCGGATCGGTGTTGCGTTAAGAACGTGCAAGGGAAGCGCGAGTTTGTCGTCGTCGTCGTCGGGGCGAGAGTTTTTCCGGCCCGGTCTGAGCGAAGCCTGACTCGAACTACTAGTCGGCCTTCCGCGGTTGCTCCAACGGCAGCGGTGCGACGACGACGCTTTTTCGGCGTACGGCCCCGCGACTGAGCCCACGGGCAATCACGCTCACCCCTTGTTTCTTCACCCTCGTCTACCCCCGTTATAATATATATATATATATACATATATATACATTTTTACCCCCTGCCTGTCACCTGCTCCGTCGTTGGACGTGTACGACCCGAATACCAGGCGGATACGCGCCAACAGCATCTCACGCGGATCTTCTCATTTCCGGTGAGTCAACATACACGCATCGACGACCCTTCGTGTGTTTATGTTATATATTTAACCCCCAGGACCCCACACTATCTGCGTGAGACGCATACCCCACTCTCGGGTCACTTTAACCCCGGTCCTTTAAATCGATGTAGCCGACTCTTTATTCATCTTACAGAAGTTTTCTTTTTTTCTATTTCGTTGTCAAAATCCTGAAAAATGACATGAACTGCTGGAAATAGACCTCATATGCAATGTTTACCGAGAAAAATGCAATGGAAAAAGTGAAATTTCGAAATTTCAAGAGATTACAATATTTTTTGGGGTTAAGGGGACCCTTGTGTGGGGTTCTAGGGTTAAATAAACTATATATCTCTTTATCTTACGTTAGCGTTCATTTCTCGAACCGGCACGTTTGCTCCACTTGGAGGTGCGAAAAACCGTGCCGATATCGATTTCGGTGCTCTCGAACACACCGGCGACACACCGCGAGCTCTCTCTCTCTCTCTCTCTCTCTCTCATTCTCTCTTCCATGTGTGCCAGCTCCCCGCTCTTTCTCTCTCCTATCCGCAAAAATGCATTGTCCGTCCCGGACGCCATCTTGTTTGCCCTGACATTTCGAAAAATACCAAATTCACCAATTTACTGACGTGACGTACACCCCAATCGTGCCTACCCCCTTTTTTTCGAACTGTCATCACTGTGTGTGCATTTTTCGTGTCAGTGCATTTCACATTCCGTGCATCGTGGCCCACCTCTTTCTCACCCTCTGCACTCGACTTTTTTTTTATCAATGCTCTTTCTCGCAATTTTCTATTCTCAAAAACGTTTCGTGTCCATATTTTTATGATTCTTGAAAATCGATCTATTAAAATCTATACGAAAAATCACTGTTGGTGTTCTTTTAAAACTTTTTTAATTTCATACATTGGGAAATTTAAAATCTCTTTAAATATCATTTTTTCTTAAATCTACAATCTTTCGTTTTTTTTCAAACTCAAACTCAACCCAAATAAAAATCCAAACCCAAAAACTGCCATTGCATTTCCTCTCCTAAGAATGTTTACCCAAACCCAAACCGAAAAACTGTCATTGCACTTCCTCTCCTAAGAAATTCTATTTAAAGATTTCAAAAATGATTGCAGCACTCAACAACTTATGCAGAAGTTATAAAAAGAAAGAAATAGTGAGAAAAGTGCCTTTCCGTATATTCTTCATTCTCCTCGTTTCTTCGCTTATTTTTATACATTCTGCCAAATTTGTTGTTCGAGTGGTGTGTGTGTGTGTATGTTTTTCTTTTTTTATTTGGCGTCGAGTGGCTCGTAAGTGATTAAAACAGGGTTGCAGTGGATCTTGTCGTGTGTGGACTCGTGTTTATGTGTTCGAGTGTAGGTGTGTGTTCCCCCTCCAGGTTGCACAGACGACGTTTGACCATATACGAAAGGTATGTCGTACTGCTTGGCTGGCTTCACTCTGCGGTTTCCCAGGACTACTTCTTCCTCGACCTGTGTGTATATGTGTGTGTGAGTGTTTCAGTATGCGTCTGTGTGTGTGTATGTGCACTCGTAGACTCGCGCTCTCTCCAACAGAGAGAGACTTGGGCGTAGTACACGTTCGACAAACTTGCCAGCTTTCAGCCCTCTATTCATCCCTTTCTTGAAAATTCTCCGAATTCTCGATATTCCAATTGCCATTCCATCGATCAGCGAGAACCACTTTAAAAAATTGTTTCCACGCAGAGCTCATTTTGTTATATATTATTCTCTTGATGAAAGTAATAAGTGAAAATTCGTGACCATTTTTATGTTTTGAAATATTATTTAGAGGATCATATATTGTATATATATATTTTTTTTTTCTATAAATGTGATGATGATGATGATGATTCAAAGTATTCTCAAGTCTCAAGTTGTGTTTTTTTTAATAGAAAAAGGATGGAAGCTCTTAAAATTATTTTCAAAAAGAGTTTAAAATTTCTTCGGCAACAATATTAGGGCGTTTTCTTCTTTGTTTTGCCGTGTTGACGTGAAAAATTCTTGGCGTCGAAGGCCGAGAATAGAGAAAATGGGAATGGGTTAAGTGTACACGTATTACGTCTGTGCAAGCTCATAGACGAGAGAAAATCGATCGATATCGCGTCAGTTTGCTCCTCGATCGGAACCTACGTCATCCAGTCGAGATACCGCTTTACCCCGACCATCCTCATTCTCACACCGTTAACTATATAACTGCATTCTTTGTTACGAATAAAAATGCAAACAAAGAAAAATAAATAAACAAATAACACCATATTAACTCAATGCAATGAATAATTTGAATAATTATTTGACAATATTGGAATAAAAACATGCATTAAGGTATAAAATAAATAAATTAACATGTAAAATATACTATTAACATATAAAAAAATTAATATATAAAATAAAAGCATATAGAAGAATGCATATATTATCAACAATTAATGTATTTTTGAAAAAGTGAAACATTATTCGCTTTCTGATTGAATTTATTAAAAAAATGCTCATTAACGCCCTATTTTTCTGTATCATTAGAAAGTTTATAATTATATCTCTCAGTATTCCAATTTTCAACAACATTTCTCATTTTTTTTTGCAATAAAGATCATATATTATCTGGTGAAAATTTGACGAACTCTCAGAAGAGCAATGTTAAAATCGGAATTTTCAAATAGTTCGTTTACGAAAATGTGCTTGGCAACTGACTCAGAATTTTAAAGATATTATTTGTTATATCTTAAATAATATCCTCTCTAAATTTCATCAAAATCTCTCGTTTTCTAATTTACTGATGCACCACCTTGGAGGTTCAACCGTATCTTCGCCTCCGCGCATTTGTCTTACACGTAAAGACAAAAATCAAGTGAAATTATTTTCAACATAATCTCTTAAAAATTTGTATTGACGCTCTTTAACATCTTATTAAAAAATTCGCACAATTTGGGGAAGCTTAATCGAGTAGATATCGAGGTATTAATTGTGTAAAATTGCAACTTTTCACACGTGGTCTTATGAGAAGTTATGAAAAAATGCGATTATCAAAAATGAATATCTCTTTTTCTAACAGATAAATTTATTCACAAGTTAGGTATCACATTAATCTCAACGTACGCCAAATTTTAGCGAAAAAAGTTAATATAAAAGTGAAAATATTTTTCACGTGAGAAACGATTGAACCTCGATAGAATTCGTTAAAATTTTGTATAAACGTTATGTGCACCAAATTTTATAAGGTATTATCGTGTAAAAGTCGAGATATTTATTAACAAATATAATATAATTTTAATATAATTTTCAACAGTAAATATTTCGAGTTGTAGACGGTAAAGTCTCCTGAAATTTTGCAGAGAATTTTATACAACATTAAAGAAACTTTGTTTCATTTTTCAGAAAAATCTATCGTAAACAATTTGTTAATTATACACCATTTATAACTAGTATTTCTAATCTTAGATAACCTTGAATTCAGAGTATGTTGTTATTTCATCAATTTGCAACAACTTTTCTTAATAAACTTAATCTCGAAAATCACTCTGTGAACGTCAGAAAAATGTCATCAAAACGAGAGAAACTTTTGAATTTGACTGTCACAGACCAAGTTCGATGTTTCAATTCGAAAATTTGCCCTTATATGCTTAAATACATTTACAGTTCTGGTCTATTTTCTTTTTTTTCAAGCTAGTCGGATTTTTTCTATTTATTTTCACGAAACTATCGTAGGAAAGAAGTCCCTGAAAAAGCGGTCCATTAAAAATGCAAGATGTTGAAGTACGGCGAAGGGAATATGTATAATTCATCCTCGTTGATATTTAACGCGGAAGTTTGGACAGGAGAGAACATTCTCTCTGTGCATACGTGAGCTTCTTCGTTTCACGAAAGCTTCGAGGGTCGTGTTTTCGTGGGACAACGGGAGCTCAGATTTCTTTCTCGTGAATTATGACGAAAATTTTTTTTCTTTTTCGACCAAAGGTTGGAAAACTACTTTCCCCCTACTTGCACAAAACTTTGTAACGTCGACGTTGTAACGTCGCGCACGTTACAACGGAATGTATCCAACGTTAAAATTAAATTTATACAAAACTTTGAAAAATAAAAATGCAAATAAAAAAAAAGTATTACATTGAAATTGTTTGGAACGATGAAAACTAGATAATATTTTGCAGCTGTGAAAGTAATTTTCGATAAATAACTCGTCTCACATTCTTTCGATAAATTCCTGTTATTGAAAAATTCCGAGACGATGATCACATGTATGAGAATCCCGAAAAAAAATTATATTGAGAGAAAAATATGGTAAATTTTATAAAAATAGTGACAAGAATATTACTGGTTGTATAGAACTAAACACACATGAATATTTCATTCAGATCCTGTCTTAAATATTTTTCATTTCGCTATAAATGTATTTATATAGTAATGAAACAATAAAAATATTTATGTTACTTCATAATGGAACCCGCGGTCGCAAGATTTCGCTCCTTAGAAATTTGATGAAATATTTATTTTTAGGATGATTTCACCGTTATATTGTTTAATTTACATTTTGTTAAAATTTTTTATAAATTTTCATTCGCGTTATATGCACTTATGTGTTAATTTTTAGGAGATTTTACCATGCAGAAGTCGAGATTTCTATTGGTAAAAATCACATTTTTTGCATTTCTCATAAGAGCACGTGTTAAATATTTCAATTTCAAATTTTTTTTGAAATTTTGTTAATTACATAGTAAGCACACGTCACATTGAATAACCTTGTTTTTCATGCATATTGTACTCTAGCTTTTACAACATCTTTTCTTTACAAAAATTAAGCATGTATTAAAGAGACAACCCTAGCAAAAAGTAAATTCTTGACGTTAACGGAATTAAGTCTGTAGAGCAAAAAATCAAAAATTTGATAACGTTTTTTTCTCATAAGAAGTCGTTTCAGAGTAAAAATTTATTAAGAAAATTTGATGAAAATGACATGTATATTCTGTATATGATTGAAAAAAATGGTGAATTTTTTTTGAAAAATTAGATAAAGCTTCTTTAACGCGCCATACATAGATCAGTGCAAAATTTAACTTAAATTAGAAAGCTCGTTACTGAGATATTTTTTATACAAAATTGCAACTTTTGACACATGTAAAGGTACAAAAAAATAGAAATTTTTAACAATTAATATCTCAATGAGGAGCTTCTTAAACGACGTGAAATATTTACAAAACCTTTTTGAGATGTTACTTGATATTATGTAAAATTTTCAAAAATTTTCCATCATTTTCGATTTTGAACACCATCCTTAAATTCGTAAAATCCAGAGTCTGGCTGTTACTAAAACGTTGTCTCGATAACTGTATGTTGATCTAAAGCTCAAATATATGCTGAGTTCTAATAATCAAATAATAATTCTAATAAGTTCTAATAATAGTTCTAATAACCTTAGATCTAATCATCAATAATAATAATCAAATTATACAGTAGTTGTCACATTTTGGTAAAATTCACTTACGTGATTTTTCTTGCGTTTTCTCGCGATTTTCGGGAGTGCAATGAGAAAATTTAATCAAAGTATATGCCCGAGTGGTTCGACGAAATAAAAATAGACAGTGCGAATAAAGTTTGGCCCGTGAGGAAAATAAAGGAAATGAAAAGGTTTCTCGGCCGGATGAGGGCAGTTTCGTAGGTTTCGTTATTTTTGTTTGGTTGTCACCCTGGATGGCAAGCGACGAGAAGCGAGGACGACATCAGTGGAGATCGTGCGACAAAGTCCTTATGCTGCGCATATCCAGGGGTGAAACTCATCCGATATAGAGAAGGAAAGAGAATATCGTGCAAGGGCTGTGAAAGATAGATAGATAGATATTTTATTTCTACACCAGGACACAAGCACCCTTGAGTATAGTCCATCACCAGATAAATTAACAATGTAGAAATATACATTGATAAAAATGTTAGAGTACCACCTACAGAAGTTATATTAAAAAAAAGTCAGCATGATATACCATCCAGTTTTTGAGAAAAAAATCATTTTAATGGAAATTTTTCATTTATACCAATTTGGAAAAAATTTGACACTCTCGAAGTTCAGTGCAAGTGAGGAAAATTCAATAAAAATGGCATAATTACGTTTCTTCTATGATTATACTGACTATATTTTTTAATATTCGTAATATTCTACCTTTTTATGGACATTATTTTTTCGTAAAGGGGAGCGGCCTCTTTTTTATACTGCACTTAGCTATTGAACCACCTTTTCAGGTAGTTTTAGCAGTACAGTTTCAAGAACATTGTTTTCGATTGTTTCAAGAACAATCGAAATTCAAGATAATTCAAGGTCATCCAAGGTGACCAGCGTATATAGATCATATCAAAGAAATTTTGCGCAAATGTTCAACAAAATTTCATAACTATGATTTACTGCTAGAACTACCTTAAGTTCAATTTGATTAAACAAGGTAATAAAGCCATAATAATAATGATAATAAGATGACTATAGATAATATCAAAATAAAGAAACATAAGAAAAACAAGAAATCAAAAAAAATATAAGTCATAGTAATAATGATAATAATAATGTATATAATAACAAAGTAAAGAAACATACGAAAAACAAGAAAGATATAGTAATAATAATAATATTAATAATAAAAAATAAAGAAACAAAAAAATAAATAAAAAATCAGTAAGAAAAAGAATAAGGGTGGGAGAGAGGGAGAAAAGGCGGGTAGCCGCGGATGCTGCTGTACTGGCCCTGGGGCAAGCCCAGGAGCTCGACTGCACGCATCGTCCCCAAGTTATTCGGGTCGTGGGCGTGTGTACGTCACTGGGAATCGCGCGCGCATATCCGTCCACCCGCATACTTACTTTTTCTCCTCCCTTCGTTCTCTCTTTCTCTTTCTCTCTCTCTCTCTCCCTCTCTTTCACTCTATCTTTTTTTCTCTCTCTATCTCTCTTTTACTCTCCCTCCTTCTCCATTTACCACTCTGCTTCTTATACACACATACATATTAACATACCCACTTATTAATATATTTATATATGTCTCTACTAAACGTCAGACCTAACCCAAAAAAGTTACACTTTTCCCATCATCTTTCCATCGCCCTCTTTTCTTTTATCTTCCTCCACATTTGGCCTCTTCTACGTTTTTTTTTTGCGGATGTAACAAAAAACAACACACTGTCGTTTAATACTTTTCTTCTCTCGATTCTCGGCTCGTTTCATTTTCTTCGATTGAGATTGACAGACAGAATTTTATGAATTCTTACCACTAGGCAATTCAAACACGCGCTTTTCCCGTGCTAGCTTCTACTCGTGGAGGTTACAGTACCTTCTACTTTCAGAGTCAAATTGACTTTTTGAAGATCTGTCAATTTATCTTTTACGAACTGTCAGTTTATATCTATGAATTTTGTTGCAATCACCATGGAAAAAAAAATTTTCGAGAGTGAATAAAAATCTCGAATGATCTACTCCATTTTAGGCGTGACAGTTTTACTTTTTAAATAAAAAAAGGATATTTTATAGTACTGTGATAACAATACGAAAATAGAGAGGATTTTTTGTACAATACTTAGAAATTATGATATTTGTAAATAAGTCAAGTCTTTAACATTCCGTTACAACCTTTTTAAGGGTTTCTTCGATTTTATTTCCATTTTCAAATTGTTAAAGACAAGAATCTGCTCCGAATTCAAATCTAAATTACTATCTGATATTTCAACGATCCAAAACCTACCATATGTCTTAATATCAAGCGATATTTATGTAGTAAATTTTGAAACGTTTGAGTATTTGCATATGTAATAGCTGAACAGCGAAGTTAATTCTTTTGTCTCATTATAACGTTAAGAAAATTTTCATCAGAAAAAGAAATAAAAATTAGCATTTTAAAGAAATACGAAAAGAATCTTTTAACTTTTGTGCCATCTTTAATAACAGATACGTTTATCGTATGGAATCACGAAGAGAATTTTATACGAAAAATTATTCTAACAATGAGATAAACGTTCCTACCCCCTGTTTTATCACCATCCATGTATTGTCGTAGAAAGCGTAAATTTTCATACAATTTTTAAAATGAAAATGAATTTCCATAATGTTTATACATATGTTTATACATAAAGTGTTATTATGTATAAAAAGTTAGTATCCGTGTATTTTTAACTAGCGCACATAATTAAATTGGTCTTGAATTACTCTCACCAAAGATTTTTAAATGCCACAATATAAACAATAATAAATTCAGTGGAAGGGTACAGGTATATCATTTATACATATGGAAGCTATACTTTTATGAGATTTTAAAACAACTTTTTCAGGCTTTAACTAAATAAAACAATAAAATGTCAAAAATAAAAGTGAGGAAAGAACATGAATTATTTTTTCATAAAATTTAATATTTTTTGTTCTGTTCCACTATTGATACAAGTTCAATATTGGGAACAGTATCAATTTTAGTACTTATTTACTATAAGTATTCCATAAAAACAATCTGAAAAATGAATTTTGAGTTGCTAACATATTAGACAATAATTTTAATCTGAATCCAAAGTAGATTTTTTCAAATATTTAAATATATTCATTCAATTCAATTTAAACGTTTAAATATATTTATATGTTTAAGTATTTAAAGATATTTTTAAACAAAGATAGAATTAAAATTATAGAAACCTTTCGACATTCACGTATCAGGTCATTTATCAGGAAATCGGTTCCGTAGACTCAATAATCTGCTATCGACTTTGTTTCCTCTCGAGACTGCGGTTTTCCCATATTTTCACATTATCACGTTTACTACAGGCAATCTCAAAAGTTTCTAGACTTGAGACTTGCGCAGTCGTTACTTACTAATGTGTTGGTTTCCGGATTGAAGCCACGTTGAGGGACTATTTCTAGCCGACGTTTCGCAATCGTTGCAGACTGCATCTTCAGGGCGTGAGCAGCTCTGATTCTGAGACTCCTCTGCTCAGGGTGTCCTATTTAAGCAGGTCAATGACCCGTCACAGCTGAGTGGTCAGCCAATCAGAAGCCTGCTTTTTGATTACTCAGCTGGCCAAAATTTTTATCTTTCAATTTCGACTAGAGAAGACAGTCCTTTTGTTTTGTTTCCGATGAGATTTCAGAGGGTTTTCTTTCCTCTCCTCGGCCCTGTCGCCTACTTAAGGTAGTACAACCGCAAAGCCGTGTTGAGACAGATATTCTTAAAAATTTGCACAGGTCTTCTTTAATGTCACATGAAAACATGTGTCAAACAATTTTTAAAATTTAATATCTAAATAACTACATGGTAAAGCCTTTTTAAATTTTGCAAACACTTCAACACAATGCTAAAGAAGATCTGTGCAATTTTTTGAATAATTTCTGTCTCAAGAAATTTCAACTAAATGATTTTACATTTAGTTAACACATAAGGACAAACTTTTGAATAGACTGTCTCAGTTGTACTACCTTAAAGGTCTCAGGTTAATTTTATTGGTGGTGAAGGAAATTAATTTAGGATATGGATTGGTACAGCCAAAGATGACACTTTATTAATGACAGATAAAAAGTGGACTGTACTATTTGCTTAAAGATATGTTGAGAATAATGACGAGGAGATCGGTAGACGAGATTGCGCGATGAACATGAATTGAAGATTGAACGTGAGGACTTGATTCCGAGTTTGCAAGATACGATCGACGAGACAGATATAAGTTGCTTGAGAGTCGTTTCGACAAGGATGGAATGACGACGATTGAAAATTCGAAGTCGAGGTCTTCCGTGGCTATCCTGCCTTGGAGAAAAGACTATGACGTTTCTTACAATTGGTGAAAAGATAGGCGAAAACGAGAAAAACAAAAATGCAAGAAGTATAACTCCTTTAAGGCAGTACATCCACGAAACGATTTTTTTAGGAATTTGTTAAAATTTTGCATAAACTATCTTTGATGCCATGTAAATATGTGTATTAAATTTTAAGACGTTTCTCTGAATAGAATTCGAGATATTCATTATCGAAAATCACCAATTTTTCTACTCTCCCATAAGAGCACGTGTTAAATAATGTTATCTTCAAATCTTGATATCTTGACTTCTAAGAAGTAGAACTTCTTGAAATTTGGTACAGCTTTTTTAATACTTCAAAAAAACTTCAATTAGTTTTTTTAAAAAATCCTAAATAATTTTTTTTTCCAATTTTTATATATTCGTATGAATTATTATTCTTATTGACAAAGAATTAAAGATGTTTGAGCCAAACGCGTTTTTCAAGTGACTGTGGGATCTGCGGCATCACCTCAATGGGAAAACGAATAAAGTACGAGGAAGTCTGTGTGCTAGATGTCCATCGTTCTCTGCAGGCGTTTACAAAAAATAGTAATATTTGAAGTGACAAAAAAATGGAAAGTTTACAAGAAGGAAGACGGAGACCTAATATAAAATGACATTCTCAAGCTGAACAGAAAAATGACAAGTAATAAAGGTAAAGGAAAGAGACGGACCCATATAGATCGGTTTATAATATTTCTAATTCCTTCTATTCTACCCTTGCTTGCTTCTACCGATTCGGGAGACCGAATTTTTAAGCGTATCCCTCGCACTACGCGATACCTTTTTTATGACCTTATATAATCGTTAATAAAATTTGGATAACCCAGGCCCAGTAATTTTTCTTAAGGAGTGCCGTAGATGTACCACGTGAGTGCGAGAGAAATAGCTGCAAAACGCTATTCAATATTTTTCAAACATTCAAACATGCAAATTATTGATATTTTGTCAAAATAATCCAAAGGTCGGCCCATTTTTGCCACTAACCTGCGTGGGCTGAACAATTATTATTCTTATTGACAAATAATTATAAATGTTTGAACCAATCGCGTTTATCAAGTGACTGTGGGATCTGCGATATCACCTTAATCCCGGGTCACATGAAAATTTTTCACCTGGTAATTATAAAAGGCTATATCTCTTTTTATCTATCTCTTTAATCAGGAAATTGCCAGTACATGAATCAACCTTATTAATCATTATACTTTATCATAAAATTCTTTAAAATTATATCATTGTATCATATATGTAATATTTGTATGGATTATCTCATGCTTATATTATTTTATATCTTAAACGATTACAATTCACATTGCATTATGAATTGTTGCCAATGGTTTAAACTACGGCATAATAAAACTTTATTCATTTATTCTTTTATGCTTATTCGCGACAGATGCAAATTTGCAATGACAAAAAAATAGTTTTCCTGTTTATTTTCTTGAAGGACGGTTCCTTCACCAGCCGATCAAAATTTCCTCAATTTTTTTTTAAATATGGGCACTCACTGAAAAGTACTATTATTGTCTGAACATTTATAAAAACCACATTCATTCGCGATCCACCGAAATCATTTTTGACATTCACCATATTTTTCAACATTTTTTGTAAACAATTTTTGTATGTAAATATATGATCTTGTTATCACCTTATCAAATAAAATAATTTTTCATAAATCACAGCACACGGATTAAGTCTCTTGTGATGTACAGACTTTCTCATGCTAAGTTCAGAAAAGTCATGTGAGACAAAGTGTCTGCATTTTTTTCGAATAACTATATAAAATTGAAAATTTTAAGCGGAATAAAACTTAACAGAGATCTTTTTAGAGCGTCCATTATTTTGTAACATAAGAATAAATAAAAATTAAACTTTTTTGCTCAATATTTTTAAAATCTCAAAAAACAAATAGATTAATGTTCTTTAGAAACCAAATCTTACTCTTGACACATAAATTACATGTGAAGTGAACCTGTTCGTAGGCCTCTATTTTCCTATTTTCCTCCCTCAAATATTAATATCATGACTTGCTATTTGTTATTTTACCACCAAACTTGGTGAAAAATTTATTTACATAAAGTGTTTTTTTTAGAAAATTACTTTATTTTTTATTTTTCAAAGACTCAAATGGAACTTCATTTGGCAGAATGTTCATTTACACGTGTAAATAAATAAAAATAAATGAGTATTCGTTGATCGAGGGTCGCGGAGGGTATACGATCGATTGCACGTACATAAGGCTCGAAAGTTTTGTGATGTATACGTTGATCTATTTTGGTCGAGCAACGTGCCAGTAGGCTCAAGTACATTGTCGAGTGAGCCTAGTGACGCATCGTATCTGACGACCCTCCGAACTATGCGATTCCTAAACTCCTACAATTATTTATATAACCCTGAGCCAGAGCTATCACCTCGCACCGTAAAAATGTTCGTGCAACTTTTCCCTCCTTGGCAATGGTCTCGTTATCACGTGTTGGCTACATAAGAATTACATAAATTGTACCAAAATTTTCTCACACATTTCAACTAAGTACTGGCCAAGTACATGAAATAGTTGCAAAATATACATATATATATTTTTTTTCGAAACTTCGGAAGGTTACATGAAAGATATTGCGTTGAAAATCGAAAATGATGGAAAATTTTTGAAAATTTTACATAATATTAAGGAACATCTCTAAAAGGTTGTGTAAGAATTTTACATCGATTAAGAAGCTCCTCATTGAGATATTAATTGTTAAAATTTTCTATTTTTTGTATCTTCCCATATGTGTTAAAAGTTGCAATTTTGTATAATAAATATCATGAGTGACGAGCTTTCGAATTTGAGTGAATTTTACACTGATCTTTGCATGGTGTTAAACAAGCTTCATCTAATCGTCTAATTAAAAAAAAATTTCATCATTTTTTTGTGTAATCACAGATGTCAGTCAGAGTCGATTAGTAGAATAAGTGTTAAGCATTGAATGTTGAAATATCAGGAAAATGCATTAAAATCGATTAACATTGAACTTTAAATACAAATATCTTCTTAACGCTTTTTCTAATCGACTAAACACAAGAGACCATTTTTGAAGATCAGTCAATATCCTACAAAGATATATATTGCCCATTATATTCTACTTACTATACTTAGTGATTTATGATGCGAAAATAATGATTTTTTGAACTTTCGAAACTTTGGCGTTCAATTTCCTACGAAAAATGGCTTTTAAATGACAGTAAGTTTGATATACAGCAAGATACGAAGTTTTTCGTAAGAGACTAATTAAAAATCGAAAATTGTCATCAATATAAAGAGCTATAATATTTGGTGAAATTTCTCTATATAGAGGTGTCTAAAAACAACATTTTCAATGGCCGAAGAGAAAAAACTTCGTTTTTTTACCCATCCTAGTAAACAGTGATGAATTTTTTTTAAATAGATAGTCAATTGACCATTGAATAGCAGCACGACATTCTTGATGGAAGTTTGTGACAAACTGTTTTTCTTTTCTGGCATGTGTACTTTTGAACTCCGCTTTTAGTCAACAAAAATGAAAATATCACACGTGATAAAAGTTAAGAGTAAAATGTAGTCGCTGTTTAAAAATGTAGAGTGAATTTAGAGGGAGCTGTTTTATAAATAATGAAGGAAGTTATTAGCTCGGGAAGGAAGGTCTTCCACCTGGCCTCCCTCGCATCGTCAGCATCTCGGTGGCTCATAAATGATTCCGATAGCTAGGGAATTATGGGTCAGGGCTCGTCAGGTGTAATGTAGTACTTGCTTATGGATGTATCGAAGATACAATCCCTCCAAAAAGTGAATTGCAAATGACGAATTGATGAAATTGAGACTCTGTGCATTTTCTTCAAAATTGCATACACTTTTTTACATTAAAATTACACTTTTACATTATAAATACACTTTTTTACATTAAAAATACTTATAAATATCAATCGATAATTAATACAAAAATTGTCAAATTTTTGTAAATTGTAAATTTTCAATTCTTAAGAAAACGATGAAACGATAAAACTACCTCAACATATTTTAAGTGTTAATAGAAAATAAGAGAAAAAATTTCACCTGTTTTTTTAATTTTTCTCAACAATATAAATTTTATAATAATTATATATCAACAATAGTAAAGTACAGTTGAAATCCAAATGGATCACCGAAAATTAGAAAAAACTTGAATTTGGAATATTTTAAGGATGTATGGGACAGGCAATCCCAGCAAAAAGTATATTCTTGACGTTAAATCTAGACTCTGGTTTTTGCTAAATAGTTGCCAATTTTGAGCCTTATATTGACAATCAATTAGTAACTTAAGCATATTTTAACAATAATTTTAACATTTTTTATTGTTTAAACAAATGAAAAAAATTTAATTAAAACATTTAATTATGAAATTACTGTTTATACAAAATGAACACTACTACGAATATATAAAAAAAATTCACAAGAATTTCATATTAAAAAATCTGTATTCAGTGCAAATTGAAAAATTCTTCATAAGAAGCTATGTTAAATCTCAACAAATTTAGAGTTTGATAACTCAAACCGTTCAGTAAAATGATTTCAAATTTAGCACAATATTTTTTTCATATGCTTAAAAATAAAATATAGAAATAAATGTATCAAATTTTCATATTAAAAAATATATATTGCTCATATACCTTCAAGTTCATCGATAAAATTAATTGATATTAATATAGAAAAAGACGTAAAAAAATAGTTCCTTTGAATGAAAATAACAATATTTGACAAAAAATTGAATAATATTAGATAAAAATTTTTTGAATATTGTTTCCGAGAAAATAACAAAAAAGTCGTGTCAAATAATAAGAAATATGCGTTTACATTTTTTCCCTGAACATTATTTAAGTACATTGGTTGGGATTTTTTAATAAAGAAAAAGTTTGGACAGTTATTATATCATGATGAAAATGTTGATGTAAATTTGAAATATGAAGCCGTAGTGTGCATTTGGTCGTACATTGGATAAAGGGAGATTTAGTGGGTATAGGGGTTGTTTGGTTATTGTGTCGAAGCATCATCCATCAATAAAGGATTATATGCTAGAAATGAGAACGCCAGACGGACGGAGCTTTATCGGGGCTCGGAGGAAGGAAATAGCGATACATCGATAGCTCGCCCTGGACGTGTTATATCCATCCCATCGAAGAGCACGCTACCGTTATTGTACAAACTTTGCCAATGCCATTTTCCTACCAGCCATTCTATCAACAAATTTACTCTTTTCCATATTTTCCCAATTAATTTCACATCAATTTACATTATTGTTTTCATTAATTTATACATTTTTCAACAACTTCATTCACTCGAATGGAAAAATATTAAATTTGTGTTTGTTAGTTTCTAACGATCACCCTGGTGCAAATAATTTGTAAAAATTAAACAAAATTTTGTAAAATATGTCAAAAATGAAAACTTATTACAAATTTTGGCATTTTCTGATGAAATGTTGTGTCTATAATGTAAAAAATTTGAATAAATTTTGAAACAAACAATATTTTATATTTTTTTAGAACATAAAATTTATCAATGCCATTTTCCTACGAGCCATTCTATCCACAAATTTACTCATTTGCATATTTTCTCAATTAATTTCACATCAATTTACATTGTTTTCATTAATTTAGATATTATTCAAGAACTGAGTGATTTAAAAAAAAAAAATTTCGCGGAAATAGGTTTGAAAATTTTATTTATACATAAAAAGAAGACGGTACAAATTTGAGCTCTTAATATTAATATTAATAGGGGGCGCATCGCACTTTTCGATTTTCCATAAGATTAACATGGAAACTGGAAACAGTTACGTTTTTCCGTCAGATTTTTGTAACTACCTAATGATACGTCGCAGACAAAAAAGTCTTATTATACTTTAGTAGAAAAATGTACGCTCTACAAAAAAGGTCTCTTGACATTTTTTCAATTAAATCACTCTTTAAAAAGTTATTCAAGGTCAAAGTTGAATTTTTCATTAATTTGATCGATTTTTCAATGTTCCAGCGGAATTATTAGATTCATGGAAAAAATTTGCCCCAAAATTCGATCTTAAATATAAAACAAAGTTTCAAGAAACATGATCCAACAGTTTTTTGCAATAATAAAAACAATTGAACATTTAAAGACAATTTTCAGTATAAGTTAGCTTGATAAATAGATTCCAATTTTAATTGGAATCTTACTAGTCAGTTCTCACAATATACGATTTAAAAATTCCACCAGGGCAAATTTATAAAAAAGTCGATCTGTTATTCTCATTTAATTCTATATATTTCGAGCTTATTTGAGGATGTACGAGCGATATTTTTAAAAGTATGAGAATTTGATAAACTTTTCGTATTTCGTTCTTAAGCATATGAATAAATTTCGTTGCCAAATTTGAAGTCCTTGAATGGTTTGTGAATTATCAAACTCTAAAGTTGCTGAGATTTAATATTACTTCTAATATGAGATTTTTGTGATTTTTTTTGTTATACATTCGTAGTATCGTTCATTTTGAATACACAAAATTTCAGAAGGTCTTTTTAAAATGTTTTATTGATTAAGCAATAAAAAGTATTTAAATTATTCTTAATATATGCTCAAGTTGCCAATTCATAGATAAAATAACATTCAAAAATTGGCAACTTTTTAACAAAAGCCAGAATCTGGTTTTTACGAATTTAACGTCAAGAATTTATGTTTTGCTGGGATTATACCTGTCCTATACATTCTTAACTTTGAAATAACTTTATCAGTGGTAAAATTCATTTGTTTGGAAGAATAATAGTTTTAACTTTGTGTCTGTGAGTTTTTAGCGATCAGACTGTAAAAAAATGTCGTGTTGAAAAAAAAACCTTGAAAAAAGTAGAGGCCATCAGACTCTCCTGGGACGACACCGAAAGTGACAAATGCGGAGTAGGGGCTGGGGTGGTAATAAATAAAAATAAAAAAATAAAAAAAAGGAAAACAAAAATAAACAGGTGGACAGTGTCGAGTAGTAATTAAAGGTCCGTCGGGTCAACGGATGCTCGAGTGAGCGACCAATTAGACAATGCAACTGGCGAATCCCATTGCAATTTTCTCTCTTGCGTTCGAGCCTCGTTGATTCCGCGCACACAAACTAACCCAATGACAAATGCTTCCCTCTCATCTCCATATTTTTTCAACGTCGATCCTCCCTCGGACATATTTCACGATCTGTCACGAAAAACCTTTTTGTCTCTCTATTTTTCACTCACTCAATTTTCAATTATATTAAATAATGACAATTACGTAATATTAAATTTAAACTTAACTGAAAATAAATGAGCATGTATTATAATTTTATCGCATCCCAAAGTCAATCCTCTCTCGGACATTTATATATTGTGTCATATTTTACTCTTATTTGAAATTTGTATTTGAAATAATAATTGGAAATGAAAACTTAGCTCAAAATAAATCAATATCATACACTTTTGTCACTCTTTGATCTTGATCCTTCTATTAATAAGCTCATTTTTATAAATAGCTTGATAAAATAACGATTATAATTTTAGCTCGAGTTAATAATCACGAAGAAAATAAGCAATTTTAAGGGAATTTTTTAAGATTTAAGGGTGTTGAGTGTCCATCAAAAAATTAAAAGTTTTACAACTTTTTCTCCCATACGAAGTCGTTTGAGAGTAAAGATTTATTTGGAAAAGTCAGAAATATTTGACGTTTTGTCAATCGCTGGACCTACATTCATGATACAATCGGAAATAAAATTAAGACCTCTGATTTGACTATACTCGAGACCGAAACATTTTGTGCAGCCAGCCAATCTCAACTATGCGATTTGAAACACGTTCTGGACACGAGAAAATTCAATTAAGAATATTTCCGTAGAAATATCGACAACGATGGGTTTTTTTGTAAAAATATCGACGATCATATATATAGTTATAAAAAATACATCTTATTTTTATCTATCACGAGCGACAACGCGGTAGTTTTTTGATATGTTTAAATTAATATTTTGCTGTCCTTCTAGGCGCATTCTCCATGCAACTTCGCATAATGCGCTCTATTCCGATTAACTGATTAGAGGTTTCATCTCTTTTTTAATATAGAAGACATCCGCACTGACATTTTTTTAAAAGTATTTTTAAACGATATTTTAAATTTAAAACACACTATAAACTATTCATTTTTCGTATAATTGAAAATTATACTGGTACTGACACTCAATTGAACTTGTCGAATTTTTACTACCTGGCGAGACCCGACACGTCTTACCTCGACACTTTATACCGGCCTACTGATTCCAAATTCAGTTAAAAATCCAAACAATTAAGGCCGTGCTCGGTTTTTCATTCGACCTCGACCGATCATCATGTAAACAATTACCGAGGGATTAACGAAAATTTGAAAATTTTTTTTTTCCTCATTACGCTTAATGAATTTTCTCTCTTTTTTTTTATTTTTACGACCCCCGAACTATTCAGGTATATTTTTCCAGGTATATCTGATATGAATAATGGAAAATTATGTTGCAAGTTTTTTTCACATCAGCTGAGAATATTTAGCGTGTTCGAGGACCTCCAGCCTGATTTTTCGAGAATTGAAAATAGAAAAATCTCAAAATGTCAAGTGGCGATTCAAGTGGCGTGTCCTCGACGATATCAACTTTATAATAGGTTATTCCTGAAAAATTTTGCAAGACAAAATTAATGATTCTAACATCAAGGTTATTATGTCCAAAGCAGTACGCGTTAATTTTATTTTAATGAACAGAGATTAGCCAAAAGTTAATGCGCTCGGAATAATGCGCTTTATTCCAGTTAATTGATTAGAGGCCTCACGTCTTTTTTAATATAGGTTGAGCAACAACGCGGCCACTTTTTCCTTTTCGACACATTTGAATCGATATTTTGCTGTTCTTCTAGGCGAATATTTCATATAACTTCGTATAATGAGCTCTATTCCAATTAATTGATTATAGGCCTCATGTCTTTTTTAATATAGGCATATAGGATATATCGAACATACCAATTTATTAGCTTTTTCTTGCAATTTGATCGACCTTCAATTAAAGTAACCCAGGGTTTTGATTTAATCTTAAAACTTATATTGTTGTAGATTTCAATCCTAACGAAATTTGTGACAATCAAAATAATGGGTACACATCCGTAAATGACAGTTTCATTTATAGAAATTAGAGAAGCCTCCATAGTTTCATTCTTCAATATTTTTTTAAACGATCGGAAACTATATACACTTTTTTTCTAATCGATACAGCGTGATTTGTTTTATTATAGATTTTAAATTCGCTAAAAGTTAAAATATATTTCAAATATTGGGCATACTTATTGAAAACTTGGAACGGTTAAAATCTGTCGAAATTCCTCGGTTTGGAAATAATATAAGAGTCGCGGCTGCTCTCGGCTGTAAATGTAAATACTAGTCTCGAGTCCCTGCCCCGACTTTTGATCACACGATACGTTTTTTTTTACGGTTTTTCAGGAAGTGTGTTTGAGAGCAACCTTCCAATGTTTACCATATTAATGCGCTGCTGACATTGACATTTATCTGAGGCTCGTTCATTAAGCAGGTTCGCGCGTTTACCACGAGAAAATTGCTTTTGAACTTTTTTCGCTAATATTTGGCATACACTGTGTTCAATATCATACCTGACTAGTAGTCGAATTTCAATAAAATTTATCGTCTGAAAATCGAAATAGTTTTCATTTTTGAAATTCACATTTTTTGTGACTTTTCATAAGGCTGCGTGTTAAAAGTTGCAATTTTACACAATAAATGTCTTGACATCTGCACGATAGTTACCTTAAATTTTAAACCTATTTTAATATGCTATCGATAAATATTAATATTAATTTTCGTCAGATTACCTTCAAAACAATTTCACTTGATGATTTTTTGCCTTTACATATAAAACGAATGCGCGTGAGCAAATGCGTGAACCTTCTTAAATAACTTACTGTTCACGTTGCTGTGATGAACAACATATTTTTAAAAAAAGTCCACTTTTCCACACTAGTAAGATAGATTTTGAAATTGATTACTTTTCGCACCCAAAACTTCGCACCAAGGCTCGAAAATTGAGCACTTTTAGAGCAACGATGAAAAGAAATCATATTAAAATAAAAAACAAAAAATCCCATCAAATCACTGTCAAGTTCATTTTTTTTTGAATTCCGTCATTTGCGTCTAAACACGAACATTTCAAAGGAATTAATCGTTTGAAAAATGTTCAGTGAAGTTTTTAATTTTCTGGAAATACGAGCAAATCTGCTTGAGATGAAAGCGAGAATTCCTTCTCTTTTCTTCTCTCTCGGTGCTCTTTGACTCGACGTAACGAACTCGCAACCTTCCCGCAAATTCCTTTAATCTCGCGTGCATCAGCAATCGTGAAAATGTCCTCGTTTATTCTTATGCTCGACCTTTGACGAATCAACTTTTCTCATTGCGAATACGACTTCGCATTTTCGCCTCCGCTCCCTTATCATTGTTGCAAGCTCTGAAGAAATTCTGCAAAAATAAATTCATCCTGAATCGTCGAAAGGTCAAAGCGCAAGAGAGTGATATATAATTTACAAATCATTAAACTGGAATCGATGCAAAAATTAAAAGAATTTATAACTCTTACAGTCAACTGTTTTTTTTTAAATCGAGCAAATCAAAAAAATTAAGCTATATTTTTCAAATTTTTATAGAAAACTCTTACTAAAGTTGAGCTTTTTATTTTAATTTCTGCACAAATCTGCATTTGAATATTTTTTAGATTATGATTTATTTAATTTTCATACACATGTAGCAAGTACAGGTAACCTTGGAAGACCTTGAATTTTGAGTATGTTGTTCTTGAAACAATTTGCAACAACTATTCTTAATAAACTTAAGCTCAAAAACCACATTGAGATAAAAAAATTTATTTAATTGTATATCTATAGAACTACCTTAATACAATTAATAGAACAGTGACATGACAAAATTTGACAGCGAAAACTAATAATTACAATTAACCTATAAAGTATTACGATATTTCCCCAAAACATCTGGTTTTAAATTTAAAACGTTTCGATTCTGCTGAGTCGATTTCCACGAGAGTACTTACTTGGCAAAAATTATCAAAGCTGCCTTATTCTCAAGAGTTTTACTTTTCAGTCATTGACTACTTGATTTTTCAATTTTTTCATGTTGATATCTCATAAATAATTAATCGTTTTTTTATGAATTTAATGTGTTAGAAATAAGAAGCATAATTATATAAAATCGCGAGCAATATTTTTTAAGTACAAACAACGAAATATTTTTTATTTAATCACTGACTTTAGAGCAAAGAACTAATCGAAGTACCTTAAACTCCTGCAAGGGCAATAACAATCGTTGAAAATCTCTTATTCTCTGTCTGGCTGGTTGACTTATTCCCGGCTTGCGATAACAAGGAGAACATCGTTTAGCTCTAAAGCATCGCAAAGTTAAATATTCCGTGTGCTTTGGAAGCACAAACAGCGCGAAGCTCCTTCAACAGAGTCTTCATACTCTCGAGTGTACGCGAGCATACTCGCTTTATGCAATTTTCATCAAACTTCTTAACAGAATGAAAACAAAATATTTGTTCTCCTTTTTCACTTATCCAAGATGTTTCCACTATGATGTAATTACATTTTTTACAATATACGAACTCGTTAAAAAATATTTCTCGTTATCGTTCAATTTATCGCACCAAATGTTCCTTTTTGTCAAAAAAAAACATTCAATGAGATTTTTTTTATTAGGGTCTTTGCACGTGGAGGTGAATAAATTACATAAAAAATTACATAATATAAATTACATTAAAATGATTATAAGTTGATAATTATAAATATTAATCTCGCAATTATCTAATATTAAACATGATTTTATGCTTATTTTCAAATTATTATCAAATTAATATTTTGAGATTATACACAGGTTCCGAGTTTCAAAACGAAATAATTCTTTCAAATGTTTGGTAACCCTACATGATAAATAAATTCCTCGCGTAAAATTTTAAGATAATAAAGATGTAAATTTTTCAATTTTTCATTTGCACATAGGTTTCTTTTTATACATACAAACATTTTTAATCACTGTATTGCTGTATTGAACACCTATGCTAAAAACCGTAATTTCAAAACAAAAATTTTTTTAAAAAACTTTTTTTAGAAAAAATTTAAAAAAGTTATTTTTAATCATTCAAAACAGAATTAGGCCATTCGAAAGATAATTATGTCGTGCAAGAAATACCTTAAATGGCAAACTGTATATAACTTACGTTTCTAATCAGACAGGGCAGTTACGAGGTTCTGAACTAAATATTATATTCTTGGAATGATCACGAGACAATAAAAATAAAGAAAATGGTAGAGAGAGAGAGAGAGGAAGCATATCTGTGAACAATCTTATGAATTGATTATATGCAAAAGGCACAAATGGACAGAAGCAAATTGCTCGAGGGCACAGCTCACAGTAAGGAGAAAGCCATTTCCAGTTTGGAGTTGCTTAATTATTACTTGATTTGCATCTCACCTCCAAAAGCGTATCCACTCCAGTCTTACCACGAGTTACGTCATTTCCTCCACTGCATTTAGCCATTGTTCATCCACTCTTCTCGCTGCTCTTAGACTTGTTAGACGTAAACGTTCTGGTCATTTGATATTCAAATTTTTCCAAAATTTAAAGAAACTCTCACTCAAATGTTTTATCACTGTGTCAACATTGATATTCATGGTTCCACAACTGGCAAAAATTGAAAAAGAAATTAAATTTATTTCATAATCTATTACCAAATAAATATTTAATTTACAATTTGTAATTATGGAGTACTTTTCAATGCTATTTCACGACTTGAGAAACATTAAGAAATATTTTTTTCAATTTAAAAAATACGTTTTGAACTCGAAAAATGACCAGTTGTGGTAATACAATTGACGACAGTCAGTATAGTATAATTATGAAATCACTTGCAAATTTTATATAAGCTTAAAGATTGAAATGATAATAAACTTTGATGCCTTGTTTCAAAATATATACTTCAAAAGTTGTTGTGTCAGATTTGAAAATGATTCATTTAAAGGTGTTGAGTTTGTAGAGCAAAAAATCAAAAGTTTGATAACGTTTTCCTTCAACACGAAGTCGTTTGAGAGTAAAAATTTATTCAAAAAAGTTGCTGCAAATCAACTGATGAAAAACATATTTAAAATTCAAGGTCATCCAACAACAAGTTTACTCATCTCTATGTAATTGCACACAAGAGAATGATGATATTTGTTTGAAAAATTAAATGAAGGTTCTTTAACACCATGCAAAGATCAGTGCAAAATTTCACTTAAATCAGGACGCTCGTTACTGAAATATTTATTATTCAAGATTACAATTTTCAACACGTGCTCTCATAGGAAGGTACAAAAAAAGCCATTTTAACAATCAATATCTTAATAAGGAGCATCATAATCGTTGTAAAATTTTCATACAACCTTTTAGATATATTACTTAATATATTGTGTAAAATTTATAAAAAATTTTCATCATTTTCGTTTTTGAACAAAACATCCTTAATGATTTCAGAATGATCAAATTTTCAATCATTGAAATTTTGACGTTTTGATTCTTATGGGAAATTGCCAATTGCCATCATGGATATAAACAACAAAAGCTTACATCAACGTGGTGCTTAAGTGTGTGTTAAATTTTAAAAGGTTTCTCCATCCAGAAAACGAGATATTTATTGTATTAAAAAAAAACCCGTTGAGAATAATATGAAAAATTTATCACGAAAAGCTTTTGTCAGCGTATATCTTTGTTATTTCTCATTTGAAAAAAAAAATCCAAAATGAAAATGTATTTCTCAAAAAAAAAATGAAAAAACCAACCGTTGAAAAGAGTGTAAAAGTGTGAGAATGGGATTAGAAATTGAACAACCCGTACATCTTGCTTGATCTTCTGTATACCGAGTGCTGAACATTTCGCATACATCAGAATAATGCGGGAAAATTAGCATAGAAGGTCGGTAAATCAGACGATGCAGAAGGCTCTCGTTTCTCATCGCCCCGAGCGAATTCGCGACGGATCTTAACCACGGTGAGCCGTTAAATCTTTACCTCGCTCAACTTTTTTTTTCTTTTTTGCGTTCTTCTTTCTTTAATTCGCCCTTATTCTCCTCGGTATGTGATTTTTCCGATGACCGATGGCAAAATTCTTCATTATGACGCCAGAAACAACATACTAGTCTATTAATTAGAAACTGTTTGGCTTATTTTTTAATGAGGCGTAAATAAATGACTTTTAAAACTGTATAATTTTTTTACCCAATATTCTAATTTAGAAATGTAAAATATTGATTTAATACAGATTAATAATGATTTACATTCTTAGGTTATAATTTGACTTGGATTCATTCATGTATAAGTGTCAAAATCCGATAATATTGGGGGGTCACCTAATTCTGGTTGGATTATGTTTTGGAGAACTTCCACTCTTCAATGGGGGAAAGGGGGTTCTATAGAGAATTACCTAACTAGGCAAGGATGCTTTGTCAAGATATTTTTCATCAATTGTTTTTTCAACAATTATGCAACCTGTAAATGTACCTGCCTCGTTTTTACAGTAGGTATACTGTTTCTTGAGGCTTTCTTCAACAATTTTTCAATCTGTAAATGTATACCTATCTCGTGTTTCGCAGTACACGTATACTACACTGAGAAAAAAAGTTTGGTTGAATCAACTAAACGGGCGGTCACGAAGGACGAAATAAATATTTAGTTAATTCAACATGATATTTATTTAATTCAGCTAAATTTTTGATTCTGTGCCTTTTGTTTTAGACACGGAAATAAATGTCTGGTTGAATTTAAAAAAATATCATGTTAAATTAACTAAATATTTCTTTCTTTCGTCCGTTTAGTTGATTCAACCAAACTTTTTTCTCAGTATATTTTAGGGCTGTTTTTATTAAAGCTATAATGACAATCATGGAGACACGAGCGCGTGTCGAAAGACGATTATATTCAGAATCCCCTTTACTTTTGTACGTTGCATTCGTAAGACGAGAGATTGATTGCGCGAAAATGTTAGCGTCCGAGTGAAAAGCCCCTCACCGACGAGGCCAGATTCTGAGAAAACCAGCAGATGTAAGCACAGTGAGAAAAATCCTAGCTTCGCACACACATGGGATGAAAAAGGGAATAAAAGTGAGAAAAATATGAGAGAGAGAGAGAAGTACGAAAGTTTTATATAGAAAAATAGGTTAGATGCTTCTTTCGTTTTTCTTTTCGTACATATTTCCGAGGCGTGTGAAATCCTTGCAGCGAATCTACAAAAAGTATGATATACGCTCGCTCACGTATACGAGACGTCGTAACGCGAGCGTACACTGATGTCTTTATGATCCTTCGTCCCCTCAAAAGAAATTCTCTCGGGCGAGAAAAACATTGCCAGCTCTCTTTTTTACTATTTCTTTTTTCTTCACAAGAAAAAATATCTCAGACCTGACGCGGATCCTAGTAATTTTGAAAAAAAAATGAATTCAAAAGTAACTTCTATCCTCAGAAGAAACATACATCTCAAATATTGAAATATTATTATTATTATTATTTTGTACGCTGTTTTAAAGGAGTTGTGCTGGTATTCACTAATCAATATTGAACATCTTTAAGTACGTTGTGTTCAAAATCGAAAATAATGGAAAATTTTTGAAAATTTTGCATAATATTAAGTAACATCTTTAAAAGGTTGTATAAAAATTTCAGGACGATTATGAAAGCTCCTCATTAAGATATTGATTGTCAAAATGGCTTTTTTGTACCTTTCCATGAGATCACGTGTTGAAAATTGCAATCTTGTTTAATAAATATCTCAGTAACGAATGTCCTAATTTAAGTAAAATTTTGCACTGATCTTTGTATGATGTTAAAGAACTTACATTTCACTTTTACAAGAAATTTCATCATTCTCTTTTGTGCAATCACATATAGATGAGTAAACCTGCCATTGGATGATCTTGAATTTTAAATAACTTCAATTTGGCCCATTTTTCACGGAGTTATAAGTTTTAAAAAAAATTGCTTTTCAAAAATTGATATCTTCGAAACGGTTCGATAGGAAAATTTCTGAAAATTGTCCTGAAGCCTAGTCTCAATTAATACTAAAATACAAAAAATTGAAAAAAAACGAAGATGCAGAAGTCTGAATGTCGCCTAACTGGCATGAAATCCCTCGCATAAAAATTTTTTTTCTTTCTGTATACAGTTTCATTAACTCTACAATATATATTTTTAAAAGATTTTTATCTAATAATACTCATATTAGCACGACCTCCTTAAGGGAGAAAATCCCTTTGATAGACCGAAATTTCATCATTTTTTATGAATTTTTTTTAAAGTAATAAAATAATTGCATAATTTTTTCAATTTGGACATTATTTTATTATAATTTATAACATTTTGAAGATATTTTTTGTTTTCGTTTTGTATGAAATAAAATGGCAACGTTATGACTATTTCCTTTAGGTGTTTTTTTTTCGTAACATCGAAATCAAATTAAATGCGCTTTTTAATCGAATTTTCAAATTTTCGATTATTTTCTGAATACTTTTTACCTCAAAAAAATTATTTATTTGTGCGATATTCTTAAAACTTAAGGTATATCCTTCTGATAATATTATAGACAAAAGCCTTCCAAAATTGCAGCCAGATCGATCAATAACTTTGTGAGCTACAGCACGAAAAGTTTTTAAAAATTCATTTTCGAGATAATCGCATTTCAAGTACATGTAGCGATGAACGCGAATATTTGTTATTGCGAGTAGAAATTTTTGCTTTTTGAGTTTTATTGTATAGATATTGAATGTGAAAAATTCAAGCAATCGTGAGAGCTAGAGGAAAATTCTTTTGTCGATTAAAGAGAAAAAAAACAAATACGAAAGAGAGAGAGAGAGAGAGAGAGAGAGAGAGAGAGAGAGAGAGAGAGCGATGTGACTGAACGAGAAGAATGCAAGGAAATTCTTTTTAAATGATCACCACGTGATCACGTTGTGCAAACATTATTTTAATCGTTTTCCTGACATGCTTAGGTGTGCAACACATTGTTTAAATGTTTTGGAAAAAGAATTTTTTATTTCGTGACAATTTTACGTCTGTAACATGTATTAAAATATTATAAACGTTTGTAACATGCGTGTTAAAAAATTATTTTTTATAAAAAAGTAATAAAATTATTTACTTTTAAACCAACCATATGATAGTAACTCCGTTCAACACAAAAACCAAAAACAATGACCTTTTTTAATTTTTATAATATTTTTGGATAAGTTAAAGGTATTATATTTTAAAAACTAATACGTATAGTTTTTGACGATTATGAAATTTTTTTAATTTTTCCAATTTATTGCCAATCCATCAATATTGTAATTTTTTTAGAATATTGATTATTTTATAATCCAAAATATCCTCTTTAAAACGTCAACAAAATTTAAAAATGATGGATTCAAATCATTATATAGTCGAAATGAGATGGAATTACCCATATATACATATAAAGAGAAAGTAACCAGGTTTAAATGCATTAAGAATGTCTTTCAGGTCAAGTTGAATACATGGTTATGATATTTTGAGAGTTGATATTCGCTGCAATTAAAGACTATAAATGGAAAGTCTTAAATTTTTGAACATAAAACTAATTACATATAATGTTATTAAAACATCATTAAGATTGTATTTATGAATAAGATTAGGGGAATTCATCAATGTTTCGCGTATACTATATCCAGTACGGTGGGTCAAAATAGTGACTTTTTTATTCTCTTCGGCCATTAAAAATCTGGTTTCAAACTTTAGTTCCAGTTTTTGTAAAAAAAAAAATAATTTTAGTAGAAAATTTTCATTTTTTTCCATTATGGAAAAAACTTGAGACTCTCGAAGTTCAAGTGAGAAAAATTCAATAAAAGCAGTATAATTATGTTCCTTCTATGATTACTGATAATATTTATAAAAATTCGTAATGTCCTATATCTCTCTATGGATACTACTGTTTTCGTGAAGAGGGGCGACTGCTTTTTTATACAGCACTTAGCTATCGTACTACCTTAAGAAAAAAATATAAAAAATTAATAAAATTCTCATATTTAAAAAAATATCGCTCATACATTCTTAAATGGTCGTACAATAAGTATCTCCTTGATCGTTCTTTCAGGTTATATATTGGTCCAATAATAATTCCTTTATATGAGACGACGGTGAAGCGAATGAATAATAAAATGCAAAACAATGGAATGAGGAATTCCACGTTCACGAACACTGACACGATATACGAAACGATGTTTACCATTCGAGCCGACAGACACTGTTTGCGAGTACAGTGAAATCTAGAGGCTGAGAATTTGGTGGGAGAAGAATTACAAGATTTTCCCGTCAGGCTTGTCGAACGAGTTTCGAGCGATCAGTAACCGTCGTGACTTAGAGCCAGCGACGTGTTCCCTGTCACCGCTTTTCTCCTTCCATCGTGTCTCGCTCGTTGAAGATAAAATTAAAATTTACTCGAACTTTCGATAACTAAAAAAAAAATTTAAAAAAATGCGGAAGTGTGCAGGAAAAAAACATTGCATTTTTTTTATTACCATCGGTGTGTTCTAGTGATAAAAAAAAGTGTGAAACTTGCGAAACAACTAAAAAAAAAAGAAAGCAAATTATAAATCGTGCACAGGTGTTTCCAAAGTGTCTCCCGGCCTCGAGAAACGAAAAAAGGTGCAATAGTGTAATTATTACATTTTTTATGAGGCTTGCGCACTGCGGGTTATATCGTTTTATTAAATTTTTCGAATTCCTTCTCGCGAAGCCATGGAATGTTTATCCTTAAACGAAAAACGTAAATAATTCTTCGAGGTCAGCTTATTACTTTTTCTTTGCAGTTTTATGAACTGAGAGAATTTTATACGAAAAATTACGATGTTTTATCGTGAACTGTGATTCAATAGTTTGAAAAATTCTTAGTATTTTCAATAAAAAAAGTATCAATTTAGATTACTTTATAATTAAAATTATTATTGAAGTTTTTATCAATTCATTACAATGAAATATATTATAATCGTTTTTACCATGTTATGATAAAAATTACCTTGAGTTTGATAATTTCATGATAAAAATTTATTATGATTTATATTTAAAAGTTTTAAAACTTCCAAATTATTTCTACATTACGAAAAGGACACACAATTATTTCTGATTATTTTATGATCAATATTACTATATGTTTTGTGTGATACATTCTCGAAATTTTCAAACTTTAATCGCAGAGCGAAGATTCTGTCAGATAAAATTCTTTCTGTGTGTATTTCTTATCAACAGACAAAATGTGATCCGCAATCCAGGAAAAAAAAACAGTAAAAAAAGTGATAAACAAAAATTACTTTACGAATTTTTTGAATTTTTATAATCGATTGCGATGATCAATTTTTGGAGTAACCTTTTTTTCACTCAATTATTCACATAACTTTTCGGCTTTATTTGCTGAATATTCATCGAACGAAAAGACAAGCATAAATAATTCAAACCAAACTTCCAATTTTGTGAAAACATTTTTTTTTCCAGAGCGAGCACATCGATCAATTTTATGGTCAAATAAATTTTTCGAACAATCAGACTTGACACCTCGAAATTTTACGCATTGAATTTGTGATGATTATTAATTCATATGAGTTTCCGACCTCTTTCCTCGTTGAACCTTTTTTTCAAATGTCTTTGGGATGTTATTAACGAAGTAAAAAAATATTTTTTGCTGAAAAAACTATTGCGAGTTACCAAACTCGATAAATCAATTTTAAAATGAAAACAAAATTATTCAAATACTTAGAAATAACTTACCAAAAATTTATTCAATGCTCATGCTTTTAAAAATATATTTCACATTATCCTTAATTGATTTTCATACAACTTATCTGAATCCAAGATCTACAGAATGATCCAAAGTTTTTCTATAACATTTTCTAAATTCTTTTCCATGACATGACTTCAAATCGATATATCTTTGATAAAGAGCATTTTAGTATACAATTTGTCAATATTATAATAATATAATAATAATAATATTACTAGATTTTTATGCATAAACTTGGGTTCTTATTTCCTAACTAATGAATAGGATGGAGAAACTGTTTAAAATTTGGTGACAGCAATTGTTGAGATTTAATTAATGTCTGACATAAATTTTATGCAGATGGTAATATTTTAACAAAATTCATAGCTAAAATAAACATTTCGCTCATTTACTTCCATGTATAAGCTCAATTAAAAAAAAATTTCTAAAATACGATTTGGTTGATCGACTTAAAATTTGAAACATCTAAGATCAAAATACATAAAAATTAGATTTGTCCTAGTTCGATAGAAATATTAAAAATCTACTCATAAAAAAAATCAACGTGCGCTGCTTTCGAAATAATGACCTTGATGTTTGAATCATTCATTTCGTCTTGCAAACATTTTCAGGAATTACCTATTATAAAGTCGATATCGCCAAGGACACGAAAAGATATTTCCACTTGAAATTTTCAGATTTTCCTATTTTCGATTCTCGAAAAAATAGGCTGGAGGTTCTCGAACACGATATATTTTCTCAGCTCATATGAAAAAAACTTGCAACACAATTTTCTATGATTTATATTAAATATACCTGGACAAATATACCTGAATAGTTCGGGGATCGTAAACATTAAGAAAAAAATTTTCAAATTTTCGTTAATCCCTCGGTCATTAGTGTTTCCATGGTGATCGGTCGAGGTCGAGTGAAAAACCGATTAAGGCCTTAATTGTTCTGTTTTATGACAAAATTTGGAATTAGTTGGTCGGTGTAAAGTGTCGGGGTAAGACGTGTCGGGTCTCACCAGGTAGTTCGTCACCGAAAAACGTTTCGTAGAAATTCAACAAGTTCAACCGAGTGTCAGTTGTCAGCTCTAGTAATATTCAATCGTACGAAAAGTGAATAGTTTAGTGTTTTGCATTTATAATATCGTTTCAAAATAATTTTTTTTAATGTCGGTGCGGATATATTCTATATTAAGAAAGAGATGAAACCTCCAATCAATTAATCAGAGTAGAGTGCATTGTGCGAAATTGTATGAAGTATGCACCTATAGAAGATCAGCAAAATATAAATTCAAACATGTCAAAAAAGCAGCCGTGTTGTTGCTCATTTTTTTAAAAACTAAGGAAAGCTTATTCTTTGTAGTATAATAAAGAGTTGTGCAAAATTTTAACAAGATTCACCATCTAGAATTGAAGATATTTAGGATTGAAAATCGCAATATTTAACACGAGCTCTTATCCATGCGAAAGTACCAAAAATTCGAATTTTTAACAATAAATATTTTTATTTCTACGTGGTGAATCCTCTTAAAATTTGATACACACGATATGTATGCCATATCAACGAAGGTTTGTGCAAATTTTCAATGAATTCCTAAAAAAATGATAAAACTATAAAACTCCCTTAATGAATGTAACTTGTTTTATGAAAAATTCCACATTGTATGATCATTATAATTTTCAACAGACTTAGTTTTTGCTGTAAAATTACTTTTAAACAAATATAAGGGAGAAAAGTTTGGAAATGGATGATTCGGAGAGTGCAGCGAGTATTTGTCTATCCATTAGAGTGTGGTGCATGTAAAAAAAAGAGGATGGCCAGAAGTTGGATGCAAATTGGAAGTTTATGAAGTATCATCCCGTTCGCGGCAGATGGTGTGCGCACTTCGAAAATGCAAAAGGCACGTACCGAATCTGTGATAACTTCTCCCAAATATCTTTCATTCATGTGCCCGAATTTCGTGTTCCGAATTCGTCGTCGTTCGATGTGCACGAGCACATGATAGAAATTATGCGCGGAGTGAATGTATCGCGTTCTAACCTTCTGAGAAATAGAGCAAATTTTGCGCAACGAGTGAAAGCCTACATTCGAAGGACCGACTTTCCAATCGAATGCACTTGACACAAAAAATTTTTTCGAACACACACCGCGCTATTTTTATCATATGATTTAAAAACATACGGAATTCCCCGGATTTTTTCTCAGAAGGAATCGTGCAAAAATTTATCAGGTGAGCTGAGGATAATATGGAATGATTGAAAAATCGATTAGAATGTAAATTATTGATGGATTGGCACAAAAGTAATGAGACACTTATTGTTTTTCGTTTCACTTTTTTTCTATTTTTATTATACAAAAGGCTTAATCAGTTATGTAATCCTCATTTGTATCTAATACCTTAATTATGTAGAATGGTTTAGAATATAATCGAAAACAATGAATTAAAAAAAGGACAGTGTAAAGTTTTCTAAGGTATCTCATTATTTTTGTACCAACCCAATATTTGTTATCGCGAAAATTGTCTAAAAATTCGTGGGTCCATTAATCTCTCAACGATTTCAGGATGATTTGACTTCGAATTCTCTGAATATAAAGATAATTAAGATAAAAAACTGTTTCAATGTATAATCAAGTTCGTAAATTATATTTAAGGAGGTCGTGCTGGTATTCTAGTCAATTATGACCTTTTTCAATGAAAAGTTTCTAATTACTTTTAAAAATACAAATAAAAATTTCATTTTAAAAAACTATAATAAATATATTTATAAGCTAAATATATATAGCTTTATAACTACACGTATTAGAGAATTTTCGATATCTAAAAAAATGGCGAATCAGCGAATTCTTTTTTCTATTTTCACATAAAATTTTCATCGTTTTTGAAAAAAAATAATAGAAGGAGGCCCTTTATAAAAAAAACCCTAAATGGTGCCGTAGAGACTGGATTTACAAACATTTTGAGAATTGGCTTACGCAAGTTGGATGAATGGTTTTTTAGATATAACTGTCAACCAGGTTAAAAAATTTAGTTTCGAGAAAAACGCGTTTAAAGTCTGCCGCTTGGCATGGTCGTGCATTGGAATAGTTTTGCATAAAATGCTGTATCTCGCGAATTTTACGGATTTCTTTATAAAATTTGGTGAGAGCATTCTCAACAAATGTATATTTCAGGGAAAAAAAATTTTTAAAAATGAAAGTTCACTAGAGTACAGTCATTGAATGGACTGACGTTTACGGTAAACTCGTCTAAAATTTTCTATAGTACGATTATGTACAGTTGTTGCACGGAAATCGTTGACATCGCATTGCTAAGCTCATGATCATTCAACTCGAGTTCACAAAACCGTAAAACTTTTTTTACACGTTCACGTGTTCGAACGAGTCACGCTCCAATGTCCCCAATCAATGTCCTTTATTTTCATCTCATTGTGCATTTCCTGGATTTTATCGTTGAAAAATGCTAATCAGAAAAATTCAACATTTTATTCTAAACTTTTTAGTTTCCATTATAATTTACTTTTTAGTAATCTTGGCTTATTATTTCATAAATATATGTACATCATATCATACTTACAATGAGAGAAAAAAAATAGTAGGTTGATTTTTTTTTAATTTTTTGAAATTTCAAGAATATCAAGCCCTAGTACAGCGTACAATATACAACATATTTAAATTTCAATTAATTTGATTGAAAAATACGAGCGTGGGTTTTGTCCGAAAATAATTAACTCAAAATTGAGTGTTGCACATCACCTTAATGATTTTCAGATAATGTGTCATAAAATTTTGTTTTGGCATGCCAATCTATTGAAATTTTTTTTACGATATAGAGTATTAATCCAGTTTTTCGATGGCTAAATTTCAAGTAGCATTACCGATAAAATAAGCGAAAATTATCCCGATAAAGTATGCTCGACATAAGCCAGAGTCTTATGAGAAGCATTGAGAAAAATGTTCTTTTATTGAAAAAAAAAAATTTGGAGTGAACTTCCAAACAATCTAAAATATTTCAATGTTCATTAGCATATAAGGTGCAATTATTAACCATAAAAATATGTGGTCATCGAACTTTTCATTAAATTATTTAATGATAATATCAGATATGACATACGTGAGTGAATCAGAGTCAAATCATAATTTTAAAATGAAAATCACTTTTTAACTATCTGTATTACATCAATATAGATTTATTCAATCTTAAAAGTTATTTATTAACGCCTCATTTAAAAATAAGCCAAATAGTATCTCATTTGACTAGTAAGTATCGTTAATACCTCCTTAATAGAGTGGACTGCCAGAAACGTTGACAAAGTTTTATTGCTGAACAGGTATGGGCGAAGCTCGATACTTTTCTGAAAAATAAAAATAATGTTTCAATAGGTGATGCTCATTTCATCGATAGTGCAATAAACATCATCCATTGAAAAATTTTCATTTTTCTGGAAAGTATCGAGCTCTGCCCATGGCTGTTGCTGAAAACATCAATTTTTACCCCCCGGTAAATCAACAAGTAACACCGCTCAACATCTTTTACCAAACACACCAGTATTATTTTTTTACACCGTTTCCTTTTACCACTCACACTATTTGTGTTTAATACCGCGAAATTTTGTACAGTGTAAAATCTGATAAAGAATTCAATGGATGAACCATAATAATCCCTTTCTTTATTTTCAACCATTTTCGAAATATTGTGTCTGCGTGCACATTATATAACCACTGCGCACTCTTGCCCCACACGACTCTACGTACACAATACACCAAAGTACTCATTCATTAGAAAAGCTCGAGCGAGATAACATCAAAGGGAAAAAGATAAAAAAGTTTCCAAATTTTTATTCGTACACAAAAAAAATAGCAACGCTCGAACTCTTTTTTTCATGCTCGCAGAATGCACAGTCGATGCGAGCGAGTGTCTGGAAATGAGGAGAAATAGCGAAAAACGAGCGGGGAAAAAAGTACGCACGGTTTTTTCGCTCTCGGTATAGAGCGATAAGGCTTTTTTATGTCCAAAGCGAGCGACTGTACGCGGGATGAGCTCTCTTCCTGGCCGCCTTATCTCAATGCATAGCGAGAAACGCGATACACGATTTAATTTTTTTTCTTCGACGATGCACATTTTGCATCCCCTTTCTCGCAATCTTTTCATTCATTTTTTTTCTCCTCGTAATCAGAGCTCGGGGAAAGAGAGAAAAAAAGTTTTTTTTTATGTCGACTACATTTCTTCGCATCTGAAATTCATACCGCCACGATTCCGTTATAGTCTAATGAGGACTCTTCACACGAGACCTTCTTCAAATTGATTTTGCACGCGTATATGCGGAACTCGCGGCGTCTCCATTCGCTTATATATATATATATATATATATATATATATATATATATATACACTTATCGCGTACGACAGCGGCAAATGTAAACCTTATCGGACTCTCATCACTTTTTGTGCCCCTTTTCAATTTTTATCAGCACAACCGAATTCAATCTTCGAACTCCCATTTCATCGAGGAAATACATTTTTTAAATTTTATTCTATTTCTTCTCGCGCGTATCTGATTCCGATGACTTATTCTTTTTTCTTTCGCTATTCGTTTTATCTCGTTTCTTACTGACATATGGTACAATGTGAATTTTTTATTATTCTACGTTTTTTATTGCGAAAATTTAATTTTATTTCAAGCTTTTGAGGTAGTTGTCCAGCCAAACGAAAGTCTGCAGAAAATATTATTCATATTGGGTATATCATCAGTTAATCGAGTTTTACCTAATTTATTAGAAAAGAAATCGAGAAGGGGTTGTTGATGTATTTTTTTTTTCATTCGAAATTTTGTAATTCAATGACGGAGTAACTCATATATATGTATTTTCGCTTACATATTTTTGTTGAAAATTTGATGCTCTACAATAAAGATTTATTATAATTTTTTGATAAATTGACTCCTTCAAAAGTTATTCGAGATTAAAGTGGAAATTGTGTAAAAATTCACTTTCACATGTATCAATCTGTATTTTCCCCATAAAATATTATGGGTTTTTTTGTAAAAAAATTTATCTACGTACAGTTATATATAAAAGAAATGATAAATTTAATTGTTTAATAATAAAATATTATAAATTTGTTTTAAGCTTAATAATAAGTCAATAATTAATACTCGGAAATAATTACGATTGAATTTGACTAATTGTACATAACGTCGTTATTCCATATTCCATTTTCGACCAATCCTTGGATAAGGGTATTTTTTTCGTTAAACAATTTTTGAATTTAGATAGAGAAATATTTTTTGCAACTTTCAAATAAACTACATTTAAGTAAATATTTAGTTTTATAATTATAAGCAATAAAAAATTTAATCCGTGAAATAAGTATTTCAATACGTTGCACTCGATCAAATCCAAATAAAGCGCACGCGACTGCACCGCCATTTTATTTTTACTAATAACTTCTGCTAGAAAGAAAGATCCGATCAGTAACATGAATATATAGTAGCCACAAATTAACATTAATTGCAAAAATAAAAAAAAACCTGTGTTATATATTAACTGAAATCGTTAATAAATATCAATGATTATATAGTGATAATTTTCTTTGGTCATTAAATTGAAATTAAGATAGTTGGCGTATCTTATCTGAGCCTTAGGCGCTATTGGGATCTGATAAAAGTTGGTATGACATATTTGGTTGAAAATTTTGAACTAAAAATGAGAAGCAATTTGGAGACGATATACGTATACGTTTTACGCACACGCATGCTTCAACACTTAGCCAGACCTGCATATCAGATTTCAATAAAAATAATATTACATTATTTATTAAAAATGTCTTCCAAGTCAAGTTGAATATTTTTTACAAATACTTTTTGAACATGCTTTTTTAATGCGATTAATGAATACTAAAATAAAGGGTCAAATTTTTAGGAATTATGTAGAATTGTCGTGATGATCCAAAAAGTATATTTAGTAACGTTAAAACTTTTATTAAAGTTGTTGTTTCGATTAAGATTAGAAAACCTGTCAATGCTTGGCGTATTACTATATAGGGCTTTGGCTAACGTTTTATCGTCAATCATCGTTAATAATTAATACAAAAGGCCCGAAACCTCAAGTTTTTCTTTGTCCTACAGGTTTAAAAGTGTTTAATGAATATAATAAATAGTTTTTATAAAGAGTAACTCATGTGCAAAACAATCGCTTTTTTAAATTGAAGGAACGGAATTGTGTTCTCACATCTGCTCAATGTTAAAAATCAAATTTTCAATTATAAATATTTTCATTAAATGGTCGGTAAAGATAGGTTTTTTTTGTGCAGATTTTGTAGCTGGGAACTTTTCCAATCGTTTGATTTCAAAATGATACATTTTTCTTTTAATCAACATTTTTGATAGATATATACCTTTAAACTACGAAGTAAATCAATTTGAAATTTGGCAGACACGTAAAGCAGAGTCAGCTCTCTCGATAAAATGTAAAAAAAACATATCATGTTAAACGTGAACCATAATTCGACTGAACTACCCTAATATTTTATTTGTATGCACAATAAGTTACATATATAATTCCAGATTGTTTTGTCACATTGAGATATGAATAAGAAAAATATATATTGAAATATATATTCTTATTTGTTAACGAATTTTAAGCAAAAATTTTGTTCAACAGAATTTGTGTATATTTTTCTATTCGCGAACGTGAAGGCAAATGGCAAGGTTCAAACTCGTTGAATGAGCGAATGTAATCGGGCCGATATGAATACTGGAAAAAAAAACATGGAAAAGAATGATCGCTTTCAGTGTCATTCGTAGGTAACGAGGAACGAGGTCATGGCACGAGTAGAAAAAGAATGAGAGGACATTTTTATCGATCACTCTCTACGTATTCGCATGCATTCGAATACATGCTATTTTTCGGTTTGCACTTGCGACATGAATACTTTCCTACTTTTTTTCAAATTATTATGCATTTTATAGCAATAATAACAATAAATAGAGCTGCTAAAATAATAATGAATATTTATTGAATATCACAAAAAATTATACACAATTGATGTGTGACTTTTGATTAAAAAATCAAAAGTTTGAAAATGTTATATACGAAGTCGTTTGAGAGTAAAAATTTATTAAGAAATTTTGATACAAATCAACCAAAGAAAAACATATTTGAAATTAAAGGTTGCCTAGTGACAGGTTTGTATTCTCTGTGTGATTGCATTAAAAAAATAAAAAATTTTTGAAAAATACGATGAAGCTTCTTTAACGCTATACAAAGATCAGTGCAAAATTTAACTTAAACGAGCAGCAACACGGCCGCTTTTTCCTTTTCGACATGTTTGAATTGATATTTTGCAATTCTTTTAGGCGCATATTTCATATAACCTCGCATAATACGCTCTATTCCGATAAATAGATTATGAGCTTCATGTCTTTTTAAAAATAGAATATTTGATCTCAAAATTTACTGTAGATAACAAAAATGATACTTATATGGGGCGTAATCCAAGAATTAATATTGAAAAATTGATAAAACTGATTCAAAAGTCAATTTTTGGTTCATTCAATATATGAATTCTTGGATTTCGCTCCGAATAATTATCATTTTCGTTATCTACGGGAAATTTCCGATCGAATAGGCTCTTAAAATCAAAAAAAAAATTTCAAAAAATTCAGCGAGTCACACCGGGCCTGTCGTAGACCCATGACAATTTCAATTTGCTATGTCTTACCTTTTGTTGACGAAATCAGCTCTATGAAGGGTGATTCATGGAGACGATGCGAATCTTCCTAATTTTCTGCTCAATATGTTCCGTGGGCCTCGCACTTCACTTCATCACCACACCACACAAAACTCAATATTTTTTGTATTTTTTTAAAATCAAGTTAAAAAACGCGGATCATCAAATACATATGGGTAAATGAAAATATATAGGACTAATAATTTTTTATGAAAAATCTAATTATTCGAGGCAAAATCCCGCTATTAAAAAACTTTTCGTTCGAATATTAAAAAAAACTGCATACGTTTAATATAACAGAAATTATACTATGTAGAATAAAATAGCGTGATCGAGATTATTTGCATCAATTGGACAGCACTTTCATCCGCACCGACATTTTTTTGAAGTATTTCGAAACGATATTATTAATTTGAAACACTAAACACTATTCACTTTTTGTATGATTGAAAATTACACTGGAACCGACGCTCAATTGAACTTGTTAAATTTTTACGAAATGTTTTTCGGTAACGAACTACCTTACAAGACCCGACACGTCTTGCCCCGACACTTTTTACTGGCATACTGATTCCAAATCAGGGATGGCCAGAGCTCGATACTTTTTTGAGAAATGAAAATGTTTCAATGGGTGATGCTATTTTCATCAACGAGGCAATAAAGATTATTTATTGAAAAATTTTCATTTCTCAGAAAAGTATCGAGCTCTGCCCATACCTGTTTCAAATTCAGTCGAAAATCCGAACAATCAAGGCCGTGCTGGGTTTTTCCCTCGATCTCGACAGATCACAATGGGTACCATATAATTGAGGTCAGGGATGAGCAGAGCTCGATACTTTTCTGAGAAATGAAAATTTTTCAATAGATAATTTTTATTGCCTCATTGAAGAAATTAGCATCACCCATTGAAAAATTTTCATTTCTCAAAAAAGTATCGAGCTCTGGCCATCCCTGATCGAGGTATATATTCTTGAAAATTTGGAATTTTTTTCCTCGTTAATACGCTCGACAAATGTTCTCTCTTATTTTTTTTGAAGATTAAGATCTCCGAATTATTCAGATATATTTTGCCCACATCCGAACTCGTTCGTTAAATACTTAAAATAAAATTTCTTTTTTTTCGATTTTTTAAGCACAAGCAAAAACACGGCTACTTTTTCCTTCTTGACACGTTTGAATTGATATTTTGCTGTTCTTCTAAGTGCATACTTCATACAACATCACAAATGCGCTCTATTCCAATTAATCGATCGGAGGCCTCATGTCTTTTTAAATATAGGATTAGGACGCTCGATATACTGAGATATTTATTATACAAGATTCCAATTTTCAACACGTGCTCTTATGGGAAGGTACAAAAAATAGAAATTTTAAACAATTAATATCTTAATGAGGAGCTTTCTAATCGTCGTGAAATTTTTACACAATCTTTTAGAGATGTTACTTAATATTATGTAAAAATTTTTACAATTTTACATCATTTTAGATTTTGAACACAATATTTTTAAGAACCACACAAATATAAAAGTGAAAAATAGATAAATCGAGAAGAAAAATTGTTTCATCAGCTTTTGTTCAATGTCAAGGTAAATCAATTTGAATGAAAGACTGATGCGGATATCCTTACGCAATCGAGACTCATTTTACGTTGAGATGCATGTAAATAATTTTTTATCGCGTTACACAAACACGATAGCAGTATAGATATGCAGTGAATCAGAGTAGGAAAAGATAATCGTCTTGTGCAACATAAATACCACAACGAGCTATAAACGAGATCCTATATCATAATTACGACTTGCATGCTGATCAATCGTTCCTCAACCTCTCCTTAGAAATATCATTTATTTTTTAAACGCTCGAAGGACATTAGATAAAAATACACAGTTCCTTCTTCTCAAGGCTAACGAAATACACGTATGTTCAATTTTTCCAACTATACCTACAAGAAAATATCATATTTCTGACAATCAGACATTTCACCGACTGTTATTTTTTAAATTATAACTGAATCGAAAAACTATATGTTCTTATAACTTTTTAAGGATATATGAACGATATTTTTAAAAACATGAAAATTGTGTACATTTTAAATATTTTGTCTTTAAACATATGAAAAAAAGTTGTACCAAATTTAAAATCGTTTTACTGAATAGTTTAAGAATTATCAAACTCCAAAGTTGTTGAGATTTAACATTGCTTCTTATATGGAGAATTCATAAATTTGCACTGAATAGAAATTTAAAAATATGAGATTCTTGTGAATTTTTTTTTTATATTTTCGTAGCAGTATATTCATTTTGTATGGAAACAATTTCAAAAAGTTTGACTATAGATTTTTTAAAATTTTAATTGTTTAATTAAATAAAAATGTTTAAATTCTCTGTACCTTAAGATTTTTTTAAAACGCTAAAGAAAGCTTCTTTGAAGTGCAATAAAGAGCTATGCTAAATTTTAACAAGGTTCACCATCTAGAATTGAAGGTATTTAGCATTGAAAATCGCAATATATTTAACACGGGCTCTTATGGGAGAGTACCAAAAATTGAAATTTTTAACAATAAATATCTCGATTTCTATACGTGGTGAATGATCTTAATATTTGATACACATATGTATGTCATGTTAAAGAAGGTTTGTGGCAATTCTCAATGAATTCCTAAGAAAACAATAAAACTATAGAACTACTTGAAGCAAAAATAAATAAATAAGTTTCCAACACTAATAATAAATCATTTTGATGTTTCAGCTAAAATAACAGAATCGCCATCAGAGGGCGTTTTCTTTCTTTCTCCCTCTCCCTCTCTCCCAGACTGGACCAACCGGAAGTGCGGAGAATAAATCCGCGCACCTCGACCAAGAACGAGACGGGTGTCGACGGAGCAACATCACTTAAACGCGGCCACGATGGATTGTGACCTCTTCAAGGTGAGTTATCAAATTTCCCACCATCCCGAACCTTTTTCACTTCCTTTTTATTTTAGTCCAGTATATTTATTTTCATATTTGTGGTATTTTTGGTATATTTATTCTATTTGTAATTTATACGGTAATTTTTAATTTAAAATTTAATTAATTAATTCTTCAATTAAAAATTAAAAATTGAATTTATTTAATTTTAAATTTTTAATTAATTTTTAATTTTAAATTTAATTTTAAATTTTAAATTTAATTCATTTTTAAGGTGGGAGTTACGTATAAGTATATTCAAAACTTTTGTCGTACGTGAGAACTGAATGTAAAATCATCATAAGTGTCATTTTTTAAATATAAGAATTTTTTAACAATCTTAACAGATTTTCATATTAATCTTATTAAAATGTAAATGAAAAATATTGCAAGATAATTTATCATAAAGTATTCAAAATTTTAATTTTTGAAAAGTATAACATTTAACATAGGCTCTTATGGGAAATTAAACAAAACGATTATTTTTAATGAATATTTTAATAATTTTAATAATTTTAATAATTTTAATCATAATTTTTAACTTGATTTTTAGATGGTAATGCTTTGAAAAAATTTACACACTTTTTTTTAAGAAGTTCTGTGCCAATTTTTAAGAAATTCTATCTAAAACGATTTTTACGTGACTCCTATCTTAAATATACGTATACTAAATATTATTTTATATTTTTATTGTTTCATGCGCGAGCCGCATGGCTCGGATTTCTCGCGTCTCGGTCACAAATCTCTCGTTGAGAGACTGAGATTTTTTCCTACATTTTTTTTCTTATTACTATAACACCGACTGTAATAAGCTTTTTTTCCGAAGGTCGCGAGATTAGTGGAATTTTTTTTTCCTTCTAGAAGCGATCAAGACTATTGTTTTCTTTTATCCAACTTTTCTACAGTATAAGCAAATTAATTATTTGAACACTTTTTTCGACATTTTTTTTTTAATTTTCGTCTCTTATTCAAACAATGGTTCTAACGAAAATTATTGAAAAAGTGTTGGTAAATTATTGAGTATTTTTTGATAAAACATACCGTGAAGAATTTTAATTTTTTTATCAAGAGACTCTTTCGTATTTGTTCAAAACAGTGTCTAATTTTTAAAAGTAAATAAAGTAAAGTTTTCTTTTAATTGAGATTGATTTATAATTTTAATTTTCAAATAGTTGTATTGACTACTCTGAAGTTACAATCTCCTTTATTACAATTAATCAAATTACATTTGGTCATTTCAATAAAGTTTTGTTTTCAGTGTACAAATTTTGAAGTAATTGCATTTTAGAATTTCATTCGAATAATTTGTATTGTCTTTGCTGAAAGACAAATGCGTTTGAGTAAAAAAATGATAAAATCTTAAACAACTAAAAAAATTACTTCAACCGTTCTTTTGTTTTTTTTTTCATATTTTTACAACAATAAAACGATAATATATATAAAAAATTTTGTGTACAGTATTGTTTAGATGAAAATATTTTTAAGGTAGTTCTATAGCTACAGTTTAAACAATAAATTCTTTAAATAATAAACAATTTTTTAATTATTGTTAAAATATTCTCAAGCTCCTATTTGATAGCGAAACTAAGACTCAAAAAATTGGCAACTTTTTAGTAGAAAGCAAAGTCTGGATATTACGAATTTAACGTTAAGAATTTACTTTTTGCTAGGATTGTTTATCCCATACATTCTCAAGGAGGTCGTGGTTTTATCACTATTATTAGATAAAAATCTCTAAAAAATATATATTATAGAGTTAATAAAACTGTACAAAAAAAATTGTATAAGTCATCGATCATTTAAATGAGTTATTTAATTTCAAAATATGTAGTTTTAACACAGGCTTTTATGGCGAAATGGTCAATATATTTCTTGATTAACATTTAAATAGTAATTAACGATTAGACAACTGAGGAGAGTTTTGATAAATTTTTAAATTAATTAACAACTATTCATATGCAGCCATAAAAAAGTAGGCTATCGAAGTTATTTTCAAAATATTTTCAATTAATGTTGAACCTTCTATGTTTAATCTCAAAAAACTGACAACAAAAGCTGACAACGACTAATAAGTCAATTGACCAATTATCAATGAAATATTTATCTTTTAATGCTTTATTTACAACAAATTTTGTACATACCATCGTGAATTATTGAAAATAGTTATCAATCAAATACATAAAATATTAAATGAACACTGTAATTAGAAACGTTTTGTTGAAGGTGTGGTCAATTGACTAGTGAATACCAGCACGACCTTCTTAAAGAGCACTGAAAATTGGGATTTTTAACAATGAATATCTTGATTTCTATTTGGTGAAGCCTCTTAAAATCTAATACACATCATGCAAATAATATCAAATAAGGATTGTAATAATTTTTAATAAAATCCCAAAAAAGCGTTAAAACTATAGAACTACCTTAAGGAAGATTGTTGTTGTTGTTAAAATATCGAAAAGTTTGCGTTTTAAGTTGTGAATGGGTGATCGGTACCGTGACCGGCGGTGACTGGTACCGCGCACCCGAAGCGCCGGCCGTACGATAGTTCGAAAGCACTCGACGGGTAAAGACGCGAGAGCTTGCAGCAAAAGCGATTTTCAGCTTACAATTTAATGGGCCGAAGGTTCGATTACACATTCTCGAGCCTTCTCTCCTCGCTCGACATCAGACACGCGAGAATTTCGATCCGAAAAACGATTTTTATTGTGCGCCCAAACACTTCCAATGAAAGCAATCTGGTTTTAGTAGAATATTTCGTTTATCCACAACGAAATATTTTTGTTTTCGTAAATTCTTTTCACTCTTATCAGAAATTTTTCAAACTTCACTAAAAACTAGAATCGCCTGAGCAAAACAAAAAATTTCTCAATTTTAATCACTTTTTAAGATTTAAAATTATCTCGTACGAACATTCCCTGGAATAAGAAAAAAATGTCTCAATTTTAATCACTTTTTAAGATTCGAAAATGTCTCAACGTACAAACATTTTCTGGAATTTGAAAAAAATGTCCACATTTACAAGCCTCAAATGAATTTCATAAAATCGAAGTGAAAATCGTTAAATCTTATCATTAAACCGTGCGTAAATTCTCAATGGTTAATTATCTCTTTGAGCAAGTTTGAAAAATGATGATTTGTTTTAATTTTTATCAAAAATTTTTCGAATTTCACTGAAAACCAAAATCGCCTGTTGAAAAAAAATTTCTCAATTTTACGTATCTCTTAAATTTTGATGAAGAATAGCATATTCAAATTTCATTAAAATCGGAGGGGAACTATAAATTATATATTATTATTTTTAAAAAAGTTCAACAATCATATTACAATATTACTAATATAAAAAACATGCTTAAAGAAAATCACTCTCGAGTGAATCATTCTGAGAGAATGAAACATTGAAGAATGAAGTTTTTGCCGAGGAATAGCACAAAGTATCTTTAGTGAAAAATCGAAATTCTCTCCGAAGTCACGTAAAGATAAGTCGAATCTCTGCGTCTTACCAGAAATACAAGAGAAACGTGAAGAAATCAAGAAAGAGAGACAAAGTAAGAGTGAAATAATAGAAGAGAAAGAGAATTGAGAGGAATAACAAAAAAGAGTGTATTATATACTGTAGCAGAGAGCAATTAAGGTATTACTATCACAAAATGGGTTGATTTAGGATTTTCTTAAAATTTGGTATAGATATTCTTGACATTAAAACTAACAACTTTTCCATATGAAGA
>JAPYYW010002288.1:0-21400 GCA_030522545.1 Cremastinae sp. A BG-2022a | reverse complement strand
TTCTTAATAAATGTTTACTCTCAAACGACTTCGTATGGGAGAAAAACGTTGTCGAACTTTTGATTTTTTGCTCTACGGAGTCAACTCCCTTAAGGTATTGTTCTCCAACTTTTGCTAAAAAGTTGCCAATTTTTTGAGTCTTAGTTTGCCTATCAAATATATATAGTAACTTGAACATATTTTAACAATAATTTAAACATTTTTTATGGTTTAAACAATAAAATTAAAAAAATTTTAGTAACACGTTTTGAAATTATATCTTGTCTATACAAAATGAATACTGCTACGAATATGAAAAAAAAATTCACAAGAATCTCATATTGTTAAATTTGTATTCATCAGTGCAAATTTACGAATTCTCGATAAGAAGCAATATGTTAAATCGCAAAAAATTTTGATAACTCTTAAAACCATTCAGTAAAACGATTTTAAATTTGGCACAATATTTTGTTCATATATGCGTAAGAACAAAATATCAAAAATTTATCAAATTCTAATATTATTAAAAATATCGCTCATTCATCCTCAAGATAAACGAGATTCGATAATAACTAAATATTACACACCCTGTGAAAAAATTAATTTCATTCCATATTTCAGTTTAGCAATTCTATTCGATGTTTAGTTCGGTAAACAAATGACTTATGATTAAATTTTGAACTAAGTCTTTGGTTAATTTAAAAGTAGATACAATTTTAAGTTGAAATGAATTGTTTTTAATCGACTGTGTATGTACATTACGTCTCACCATCTGTATAATTATCAATTTCTTTACTTTAAACTTTTAGTTCATTTATTTCAAACTCTCTTTTCTCAATGTGTATAATAAAATAAAAACAATTTGTTGGTTGTTTAGCATTGTCCAATATTGTTAGAGTATTTCTGTGAATTTTTGACGAGATCTCTTGTAAAAAGTTCTTTGGGTAATTCGTGTTCTTAAAGAAAGAAAAAAAAAATTTCAGGACTTTTTCTTTATTTCACTGACAGTGTACACGCGCGCTCGGAGGGTTGACGGTTTAACCATTAATCTTGTAGGTAATGTAGCAAGCGGCGAAGGAGAACGGAAGGTATCACAGCGACAGCGAAAGCCTGACTTCGCGTGGAAACTCTCGGCTGGCAAAAAAAAGGGGTGAAAGTAAGAAAGAAAATTCCTTCGGAAAAGTTAAACGCCAGATTCATTGTTTTCTTTTACTCTTGTTCTTTTCCTAGATTCCACTTTCTTTCTTACTTCGCGAGCGAGGAAAAAAATCTTCGAGCAAGGTCACTGGAGCTTCGTCACGAACTTAATGGCAAATCCATGAAGACCGCCCACAAGGTATCAATTTTTTTCCATACACAAGAATTTCATTTTGTTTTTTTTTCCAGAAAATTGAATTTTTTTCCTCTGATGAGCGCAAAAAGTCTAATTTGGGAAAATCCCACGATAAAATTCCTAATTAAAAATAATTTTTATTTGAGTAGAGTGCAGCCGAGGGAGTATATTTGCATGAAAAAAGCCAAGAGATCGAGAACAAAAGCCTGGCCAACAGTTACATCGGTGAAGAGAAAAATGCTCGGAAAACTGGCAGAATATATAGAACTGGGCCCGGAAACAATCCTACGGGAGAGAATGGTGAATCGGACGCCATCGTTCTTTCGCAACGATTCCGCTCAGTGCAATTTCTTTCTCGACCGTTGAAGGATCGATCCGGAGTGATAATCTTGGGCTAAGAGTGAAAGAGGGAAGAAAAAAAAGCGAACGACCACCTAATCTCAGCGTCGAACTGGAAACGGAAAAAGCTTCCTACATAGCGTGCCCTCTCTATCTTTTTCTTTTTCCCTTCATCCCTTCATTTCTCATGTAATGTGTCTTTTCGAAGACGGGGAAAAAGGTCTGAATATGCACGAAACGATGAGGTGTCCCATAAATGAATGGCGCACGATTTAGAAAATAAATAAATTTAATTTCTGTAAATATTTCAAATACAAAGTCGACATAAAGATAAACGTTTTAATAATTGATCATGTTCTAGAAATTGGACGGTACTTTCTACATTACTCTAAATATTTAAATTAATATTTATTTTATAATAAATGTATGCATTATTTTTTCATTCGTAATGATATTTTCGAATATATTTTTAGGTTTTATCCATATTGGAGCAAGATCGTTCAACATTGGGGGCAACAGAATCGATTTCGCTGTTCAATTATACATTAAGGCATTTTTACTTGAGGATGTATAAGTAATATTTTAAAAAAATATAAGAATATGATAAATTTTTAATATTGAAAAAAATGTTATGCTAAATTTGAAATCATTTTACTGATCGGTTTAGGAGTTATCAAACTCCCTAGTTGTCTTGATTTATTAACATATATGTATATTTTGCTTCTTATGGAGCATTCGTATAAATTTGCACTGATGAATACAAATTTTTTAATGCGAGATTCTAGCGATTTTTTTATCCGTAGAAGTGTTCAGTTTCTATTAACAGTAATTTCAAAACATTTTACTAAATTTTTTTATTCAATTGTTTAAACAATGAAAAATGTTTAAATTACTGCCAATTGATAGTCAAACTAAGACTCAAGAAATTGGCAACTTTTTAGCAAAACCCAGAGTCCGGCTTATTTTTACGAATTTAACGTCAAGAATTTACTTTTTACTGGGATTGTCCGTTCCATAGATGCATGTCATTAACCTATCGAGTAATCATGTGTTTCTTGATACAAATCATGACACAGTATACCTTAAATAATTGGCAACTATACTAATTATTTCAGAATCAAATCCATTTCACAGTAAAACAAACTATATTTAGAACAGGATTTAAATAAAATATACTTAATTTTTTAAATTAACTATAGTACATAGTAGTGACTTTTATATAATTTTCTCTCATTGTCAGTGATATTATATTCTCCCCAGAACTTATCACGTCCGCTCCGGAGTAATCAGTGAAAGCACGACTATTATTCATTTTGAAATGTCGCTAAGACTATAATTTTTTTTTCTTTTTTCGACATCCTTCCGGGAGCACCGATATATACGTATATATAGTCGTTTTTACCCTCGCCATATACATATATATTCAACATAATATATATATATATATTCAACACTTATACTCGCCACGCGAGTCTGCTCAAAAATTCTTACATTACGCGGGCACACGGTTATTATATATACAGAGAATACACGGACCTGAACGAGAAGCGGAAGAAGCGAGAAAAGACGAACGAGAGAAACGTCAGGGCGGATCCTGAGGTATTCTTATAAAGCTCGTTCCCACCCGAGCTTTTCTAACGGAGTTACACGACGAGCGAAAGGGACGACGTACGAACTTATCTGCTCGTTCGTCTGCCCTATACTTTCTCTCTCTCTCTCTTTCTTTCTCTCTTTCTCTCTCTGTATTTCTTTCTTCGCGCAGCGCAAGAATCTCGCGCGAAAGGCCGAGGAGCCTCCCGAGTTTTCCAGTAGCGACTTATATACCTTAATTCCATTCTGACATCTCGTTCACTCACCTATTTTTACTTCCCAAGACATTTTCATGTTCGCGCACACTTCGAAACGTCCATCCACGTCGGAAGATTGAGGATAAGACGCATACTCGCTTCCACATTCTTCTATTCCTTTCATACAAACTGGAATCGTTTGTCTTCCGAATTACAAAAAAGTTTCCATCGCTTCCCGCGCCATTCTCTCCCCTTTTCTTCGTTTTTTTTCATTCTTTCTTTCTTTCTTTTTTTCTCGTCGTTCCATGTTCTTTCATCCTATCTCGCCGTCCCGCTTATTCCTTATCTCCGCCCGCGCTCGCTTTTCTACGATTTTTCGAATTGAGGAGATTGAGATCTACAACGAAATTGGTCGGAAGGCAAGCGCTCCTCGCGTATTCGCGATCGAACCGTCTTTCTCATCGTACCAAATTTTGGGAAAATAAACGCGACGAGTTCCAATAAATTATATCCAACTGTGTAGAAACGTTTATACAAGTACATCTGACTGAACAAAAAGTAATTTTTCAAAAATTACACTGTTTTGTTAGATGGATTTAAAAAAAAAATTTCATTTTTTCTTTTTTAGGTTCCAACGACTCATCAGAAATGCACTGATGAAACTAAACGAAAGAAAATCTTTATAAGCATCTGTACATCATTACTAAACAAAAAATAATTGTTTGAAAATAACACAGTTTTGCGTAACATGAATACAAAAATTCTTATTTTTTAATTCTTTTTTAGGGACAAATGACTCATCAAAATGCACTGATGATTTTTTAAGTGAGAAATTAAACAAAAGAAAATTTCTTTAAACATTTATATAGTACATCAGTATACTGAACAAAAAACAATTTTTCCAAATTTACACAGTTTTGTTATAAAAATCTAAAAAAGTGTATAGATTTTTCATTTTTTAGGGTCAAGTAACTCATCAAAATGCACTGATGATTTTTTTAGTAAGAAATTAAGCAAAAGAAAATTTATTTAAACATTTGTATAGTACATCAGTATACTCAACAAAAAAAAATAATTTTTCCAAATTTACACAGTTTTGGTATAAAAATGTATATTTTTCATTTTGTAGGATCAAATGATTTATCGAAATGCACTAATGATTTTTAACGTGAGGAATTAGACAAAAGAAAATTTGTGTTTTCTTTTTTCTATGAAAAACATTATAGCAGCTCTCATAACGTCTTTATCATGTCGATTACGATTGCAGCGCGATTTCTCGGCTCATCCTCGTAGGAGTTGTTCGCGGGAGGAACGAGGAGGAGGGGAGGGGAGGGGAGAGGGGAAGGGGGAGAGAAAGAGCTTATCTCGATAATGGCAAGGACGAGTTTTATCCGGAGAGTCGCGCGCCTCTTTTTCCCCGGTGCAAGCAACAACCGAGAGAATAACCGAGCCGAGTTTATATCTCAACTCTTATCTTCTCATGAATAACAGTTCTTGAAAGTGTCTTTACGAATTACGAGCAAAAAAGCTGTCAACTTCCTGAGATTTTCATCGAGATGAAATCACATTGAATTTTTTAACCTCAGCAGTTTATGTCCCACTTAACTCTATTTAACTTTTTATCGTCGAAAAATGACCCCGAAAATTCTCTATTCCTGAAATAAATTTTTCGTTAATGAAATCATCCGATTTTCGGTTATATACCATTTTTTTTCGTGACTTTTTTATCAGTATACAATAGAGTATACACGTGATTATTCTCTATTTCTGAGATAAATTTTTCATTACTGGAATCATCAGATTTTCGATTACATATGCTATATTTTTTTTTCGTTATTATTATTCTTGACTTTTTAATTAGTATACAATAGAGTAAACACGTGATTATTCTCTATTTCTGAGATAAATTTTTCATTACTGGAATCATTGGATTTTCGATTAAATTCTACATTTTTTTTCGTTATTTTTATTCTTGACTTTTTTATTATAGTATATGCAGTAGAGTATAATACACGTGACTATTCTCTATTCCTGTCATTGATTTTCCATTACATATACTATACACATTGCCTTATTTAAAAAAAAACATAAAAAATACACGGAATAAATTATATATATTTAACAAAAACAATTGTTTTTCGTTATTTTTATTCTTGACTTATTTATTAGTCACTTGTATATAAGTATAACTTGTATACTTATATAACTTATATTGGTATCGATAATATAGAAGTCGTATCTATAGGCACGTATACAGCATATATGTATGTATACAGAAACGAGTGGGGTTCCGTATACTCAGAGCCGTGTCGGATCGCGATATCCGTGAACAAAAGAGAAGAAGTAAAAATGTCCCCGCTCGGATTTACGTTGAACAATCGATATTGGGAGAGGAAGGATTTCCGATAAGTTACGTCTTCACCTTTTCTTTTCTCTCTTTGTATACATATACGTCCATCTCTTTCGGATACACGGGGGCGTGTGAAAAGTCTGTGAAAAATAGTTCGACCAAGTATGACATACTGGCCACCAGGGAGAATCCTTATCACTTCCCGCGCTCTCCCTCAGAGTGCAATACTCTCTCTCTCTCTCTCTCTCTCTCTCTCTCTCTTTCGTCTCTCGTGCGACTTTTTGCGCGCTATTCTTCAGACAGAAAATACAGACGAGACCGGAAATGACCATCAGAGGAATTCGAATAGATGGTGCAAAGTAAAGTATCGGGGAAACATTTTTCCCGCTCGAAAAAATTAGATCGTGTGTCCGACAAAATTCATCGACCAATAACTTGAGAAATTGTAGATATTACACCCAATTATCTAAAATGAAATATGATTCTTTGTTTATTTTCAAATTATTATAAAATTAGATCTTTGACGTTCTAACGGGCTCCAAGTTTTAAATCGAAATAAATCTTTCAAATGTTCGATGACCCTACATTTTTATGTGATAAATAATTTCCTCACATAAAATCCTATTCATACCATAATTGTTATTTATTATCTGAAGATAATAAATATGTACATTTTTCAATTGAAGTGGAAAAGAGACACGTTTCTGCCATTAACACCCATGTTAAAAATCGTAATTTCAAAACAAAAATTCTCCGTTAAAACCTCGGTAACCTATCTTGTTTTTTACAAAACATTAAAAAAAATTATTTTCAGTCATTTAAAAAAGAATTCGACCATTTTAAAGATATTTATCTCGTGCACATTGAACAAAAGATTTTGTTAAAATTTTGCATAAACTTTCTTTAATGTCATATGCTTATGTGCACCAAATTTTAGAAGGTTTTCACCGTATGGAAGTTGACATATTTAATGACAAATGTTAAATAAGTGTTAAAGCTACAATTTTCGACAATAAATATCTAGAATTCCAGACAGTGAAGTCTCGTAAAATTTTGCAGAAAGTTTTTTATAACATAGAAGAAACTTTGTTTGATTTCTTTAGAAAAATCTATCGTAAAAAATGTGTTAATTATACACCAAGTATATCTATTATTTCTGACCTTGAATAACCTTGAACTCAGACCATATGTTGTTCTTTAATAAATTTGCAACAACTTTTCTTAACAGACTCAATCTCGCAAATCACTGTGAACGTCAGAAAAACGTCATCAAAACAGGAGAAACTTTTGGATTTCATTACACTGAGAAAAAATTTTGGTTGAATCAACAAAATTTCAGTTGATTAAACCAAAATTTTGTCGAATCAACAAAATTTAACAAATTTTTTTTCAGTGTGCCACAGACCACCTCAAAAAACAATCAAATCCGATACAAAAAAATAATTTTTTTTCTAGAACCCCGTGTCTATCTCGCTCGTCTTCCGCCAAATTTTTTTTTCCATTGACACATATAGCATGCACAATATGTTAAATGAAAAAAGAGAAAAAAAAATGCACTGCAGCACATATCCGAAAAGCCGCAGAGGATTCGTAAATAAAATAAGAGGACACGAAAAAAACACATAGAGCGAGCAAGTTGGAAAACGATAAAGTAAATACGCGCGAGTTGGATGATCGCTTTGTGGCTGCTGTGACGGTGATGTTTGCAAAAGGTACATAGGTAATGCAAGAGTAATGCAGGTGCACTGCTTTGCACGTGATAGCCTGATGCCGCCGCGTGTTTCTCCCCGTTACTTCTAAAAGAACCAGAGCACGTGCCCATCCTCACGCGTGGCCGAGTTTTTCGACATTTCCGCGAGAGACTCTGCGATATATTTCGAGTGCATATACCGCAGAGTGAGCTTCATCGTGGTATAGAGTTCACGAATTCTCGCGAAAAAAAATGGATATACATTTCGGGGGCTCTAAGTGTACGCGAGAGGGTAAACGTCAAAAGGAGTCCCTTGTTCGCATTTACGACGGAAAACGTGCAGAAAATTTGCCGCAAAAATGGCGTATAAATTTAGAGAAAATATATCCGTGGAAATAAAAAAAAAGGAGAGGGTGGGTGGGGGGGTAGGAGAGGGGGCTACAGGGTGTATATACTTTCAATACAAAAACATGGAAGGATATGCCTCGAAGATAGAGCGAGACGTGACTCGTATCGTTGAGCATTAACGAGCGGAATTTTTTTTCCAGCAGAAATCGATGTGTGTATCGCAGTGTGGCGCTGCGTCGCCGAGGAAGAAAAGGGCCCGGAATTGCGATAGGGAGCAAGGAAACTCGGGAGAAAAAAAAAAGAATATAAAGGTTTGATTCTTTATTCCGGGCGTAGAGTCCGGAATGCACGGATCAGAGATCCAGCAGAGATCCGGAACACAGAATAAGAGATAGCGATGGAAGAATAAAAGGGAGGGAGAGAGGGAGAAAATACGAGAGACGAGATTCAGCAGGATCGAGAAAGAACCAGCTGGCTCGGAATTTCAAGTCCTTCCAGTGAATGCCTGTCCCCTCAAGTTTCTTCCTGATAATGCTGTATTTATTGTATATACGTATATACGTTATCGTGCGCATATACGTTCGAATTTTTCAGAACCCGGAGAGACGAGAGCGAGAGATACGGAGAATGAGGAAAAGAAAGGGAAAAGAAAGAGAAAAGGTGGCGAAATATGTATATATTTATAGAGAGGGACAGTGCACGAGAGCATGAACATCAGTCGACGACGATGGCTCTCCTGAATGATGATAAACGTACAGAGAGTGCGGATTTTTTCATGAGTCTCGCTCTTATACCAGATAGCCCTGTGCCCATCGTGTGACGGAAATATGAAGCAGTTCTTTTACACGAGATGCTTTTATCGTTATCTCAGGAATAAGGTTCAAAGTGTTCCAAACGGAGCTAAATATATATCGCTCACTTTCAAGAATTTAAAAAAAAACATCATTTTTACATGATCTTGAAATATTTTGTTTTTAATATTATAGTTTCATATCTGGAATCACACCTCATTTTTTTCGCAGGTCTCCTTCGTATCACACGTAATATTCAGTCTATTGAGCCAAGGGTTTATTATACAAATTTGATTGAAGAATAACGTGCTCAAAATTTAAGATAATCCAAAAGTGATCTTTATTTGCTGTACACATAAACGAAAATTGTTTTTAAAAATAATTTATTTTTAACTGTAATAAATATCATAATGTCTACAATGGAAAAAGTCTCAAAAATTATTAAAAACGATTATTCATTGAAATAATATTTATTGTACAGCATATATTATACGATTTTTAGTATAAGATTTTTAAAATTCTTTTAATGAGAATCATTTATTATCTAATTCACTATTATCTGTAAAAAATTTCATGTACTCTTTAAAAATTATAAAGAGAAATTCGAGAGATAGTCTTTAACAAAAGTGAAAGCAGTTTTATGTTAAATTGGTAGAATTTGTACTTTCAATTTTATTGCCATACATTTTTCATTTTTTCAAGATTAATTAACAGTTTAAGCTCCCTTTTTAAGCACTTTTAATATTTATCATTGTTAAAAAAATAATATTAATGTAAAACTTTAGTCAAACGTTTTTCACATTTGTTACTTAATATCATAAACATACGCATCAATAAACGTTTTCCATCAGAATAAACAAAGTAAAAATTTATATTAATTGAAAATCTATAAATTTTTTATACACGAAATGTTATTATTATTACATGAAATATTTTTTCGCGTATTCATCAAAAGATCATGTAACGTATCAGCAAATCTAGCAAAACTCGTAACAATTTTTTAAATCACTCCAGATTCACTCTTGAAAAAAAACTATAAATATAGTTTACTAAAAATCGCGAAAAGGATGAAAGATGGAGCAAAGTAGATCCCATTGGAAGAGGCAAAAGGAAAATAAAATAGAATCAAGTGGAATATTACGAACTTTGATAAAAAGAAAGTATGAAAAAAAAAATTGTCGAGTGATCGAAGGAGGGAATAAGTGGTTGAAAGGGCGAAATGAAACTATCGGGTGAAGAGGTGAAGACCGCGATCGCGATCGCGTTACGCGCGCACGACCAACGTTATACGTATATAATTCCCGCTCTTTTTTCTCGTCCCTCCTCCTCGAGCACGTATAAGACGCTTAACAGTTTCATAAATTGAAATATATACCTCCCCTGGTTCACAGCACGATAATGTTGGTGCAAAAGTCGGTAGTTATATATGTTCGTATATACATATATATAGATTGTGCAAGTTACACGTGCACTTTTTGGTATATATATATATATGTATATAAAAGTTTATACACGTAGGTTAACGCTTTTCGGCCCTCGATCTCTTACGATATATGTATATATGTATATGTGTGTATAAGTGTATATATAAAATTATACGTGTACGCTAGGTTCCTTTTCTTGGGACGACATTCGTCAGGTCGCATGAATTATTCAATTCCATAAGGTCTACCCCAGAATGGACTGGCACGTTTTCTCTTCGGGTCCTCGTGTCCTTTTTCCCTCTCGTGCCCTTTAAGCATTCCAACCTTTTTCTTTCTATCGCAACGTCTCTTCATTCTCTTTCTTTCTCGAAGGTATAAGAAGAGAAAAAGAAAAATTAATTCCTCACCGTCTCACTCGTCCCTTTATCGTTGGCATTCCGATGCTTTCTGTCACGCTCCCCCCGTTATTCGTTTTTTTCCCTCCCTTTTTCTCGTAATCTACTCATTTTAATTCCCATCTCATTCATTCGTCGATTAATCGGCTGCCTTTTGTCTCGGAGTGTGGAGAAAGAGCGGGAAAGAAATCGCGAAACGAGGGCGAAATAACGGAAATTAAATAATTCCAGCTATATTCTTTGCTAGATTTCGTATCAATTGTGCGTTACGCGAAGTTTCACGCCCAATGAAGCAATAATGCGGATATCCACGAATAATATCTAGCATTCAAAGAAGAAAGGAAATCAATTTTTAATATTTTAGTCTCCGACATACGCTCTATACGATTGACACACAGAGTCTAAAAAAATATATAAAAATTAAACGTCAGAAAATGCTTTCGTCTAGTCGCGACTTCCCTCATAAATTTTGCATTCTGACATTTCAAAACTTTATTTATAAATCCTTCATTCCGAGGTTTTGTCAGGTTTCCTACCAAAACTTCGCTTCGGTTGCTCTCTTTTTTCCATTGTCACTTTTTTCTAGTCTGATCTGCAAAAGCGCGATCACTTTTTCAGGACATGTCGAGTGTATTAAAAAAGCAAAGAAGTTCGAACTATGTAAAAAAAAACATCAATTTTAAATTGGACAATTTTTTTTATCTCTACCTCTAACATCTTTGCATCACGAATGTAAATAACTTAATTAATTAGGACATAAAGTATACTCTAGCCTATACGGTATTTTTAAAATACACTTGTGGATTTTATTACGCTCAATAATATAAATGCACTTTATTTCTTATTCATATGTGATTATTCTGAAAATATTTATGATTTGTTGCAATAAGCGTGCAGAACTTTTAATTTTATATAAAAATAATTTTTTTCATTTTTAATTGTTTTATAGAATGAAAATGTTCCATATTAAAAATAAAAACTTTTCAGAATGCAATATCGTAACGATTCACACCACAGACCACTCTACAATCTTTTGTTCTCTCGCTATCGAAATTGATTTGATTTCGCGCGAATAATTCAGAGTTTGTAATCTTTGCCAAAGAGTCCAGGAGAAGTCGGATTGCATGCATTGAATTAACAGATGGCTGAGCGGAGAAAGTGAAGGAAAAAGACAGAACAATTGCATTATTTATTCGATCAATTATCAATTTCTCGATTCTCGTATTCGTATCGACATTCCGAGTATTTATAATTCGGCCGGACACAATAGAGCCATACAGACCTGCATTATTTACGAGCCTTCAAGAATCAGAGAAGCTTTCCAACTGAATCATTCTGCACAGACTGAGCCAAAGCAGAAACAAAATACAGTAACAGACGTTTGAAAGATTTTTATAAAAAATATATTTGAGTAATTTTACCTCAATTCAACGACGATTTTAGGATGACCTCTTCGATTTTTTTTATCTTTTAATATGTTATATAGATGCAATATAAAGTATTCATACCAATTTTTAGCCCTCTATCTTGACGCATACAGAATTTGCGTAAATTTCTTAAAATATTCATCTATAATAGTTAAAAATATCGTTACTTAACAAAGGATTGACTTTATTAGTAAGGGATTAATTTAATAAGGGATTTTTTGGGTTTGGGTAGTTGAAATGAAATTCTTTACATTAATTATTATAATTTCCATAGGAAATATTTAAAAATAACAAAAGTTATTTAAAAATATTAAAATTACAAAAAAAATGGAAAAAAAAATGGAAAAAAAAATTTTTCAACATGAAGTTATTAAAAGCTCATCTCCAGTCTGGGCTCAAAAATTTTGTTTTTTTTTACGTAAAATGTTGTAAATTTTGTTTTAATCAAAGGGGTACCATTGAAAGAAAATTCAATTTTTGAGCTTAAAACGGCTCAAATGACGCAAAATTTTTTTTTCGCAGTTTTCAATTGTTTTTTCCAAAAAGTACATTAAAAAACAAAAAACTGGCCCCTTCTTAAATTACGATATTTTAACTATTGTAGAAGCTATGAATATTATAAAAAATGTACGAAACTTCTGTACGCGTCGAGATAGAGGGCTACAAATTGGCATAGATACTTTATTTATCATCTACAATAACATATTAAAAAATTTAAAAAAATCGAAGAGGTCATCGTAAATCGTTGTTGAATTGAGGTGAAATTGCTCATTTATATGTTTTGTCCATCTAAAAATCTATTAATTAAAAATATGCTCCAACAATAATATACAATTACTTTCCAAAAACTTGCACGAATGAAAAACATTTCATATACATATACATATGTTCCAAAAAATCATTAAATCAAACGTATATTTGTACAAAAATTAATATTTAATTTAACAAAGAATTATTGTTGTCTCGATTTTTAAAAAAAATTCTCTTATATATAATTATTCAAAAGAAAATAAAAACAGGAATAATCTGTAAAAACTGACATACATACATACAAATTTATCTATTTGACGGATTTGATATACGCCTCGATCGGTCAATTCCTATTTCTCGTAAAATAAAAGGGACGACGATTATAGAAATGAGAGTGGGAGGGGGAGGGGAGAGGAAGTAATCGATAAAAGGCTCATGAAAGTCGAAGGCTGTATCTATATATGCGAATATACATTGTGATCACGACGAGATAGGTGTCACATATGCGGTGCCAGCTTTATGCACTTCAACGTGTAAACAGATAGGAGATATGACTTTTCGCAGTAAAATGCACATAAACGCGATGTAAGCTGTAATACCAATATATAGGCAGGTACATGCCACGGTGTCGTATCAGTTTTTCCGAGATCAAAATGTAGGCACCAAGTGTCGCCCGATCTCGCGTTTTTCTCGCGTAAAACCTCGATATAATTATTCATATAAATATATATTTCACTCGCCAGGATCACGATAAGGCGGAATGAAATACATCAATGAAATTTATAACGTTCGCGTAAAATAATACCGCAATTCACGGATTTACAAGCACAGCAAGAAAAAAAACAGGATCAATTATTATATAATAATACATTATAATTTGTAAATAATTATAAATAATTTATACGAGTGAACAGAAAAGGAAAAAAAATCGAAAAAATTACTATATCTGACGATTTATAAACTGTGTGTATAATCCCATCCACTATATATATATACGCAAAAAGCTTTTTTAAATAAAAAAAATGTGCGCTATAGCGCAGATTTAGAGTATACTCTAAATCTATATGAAAAAGAAATTCACAAATAATTTGATATTTTTTTATTCATACTGGGGATAAACGAATTCGCAACAAGTTCAATAAAACGAGTTCGAATTTGGCATCAAATTTTTTCATATACTTTTGAAAATCATAAAACACATCAAAATTTAATTCTCATTTCTTTAACAAATGTCGCTTATACATCTTTTAGAGTATAGTTAGAATAGAGTTCATCGATGTCAAGCGAGTGATTTAACAGAAATTAATATACGCGGATTACTGAATTAAAGGGTCAGACTATTGATTTTATAACTTACTTTGAATATCCCAAATTCGTAAGTAACGATCTATTTATAGAGTATTGAGAAAAGACAATGAAAAAATTGAACCGTAGAAACCTCGAAATAGCTTCTGAGACAACAATTTCATCCGATTTTCGCAAAGAAAACGAAATTATATTTAAACTAATTTATCAATTACACGGTGAAATGGAAATCTTCGTTGCTTCACACGTTTTATTGAATTTTAGATTTTCAATGTATCCGGTGTCAGTTATATTCGTTGAAAACTTGGGATAATTGAAGTTCTAAATAACAATCTTCGTGAGTCTGTCTCTAACCTCAAAAAATAACATCGATTAAGAATTTTTCATTGAAAAACGAGACAGTACATTTCGATAAAAATTTTAAAATAAGTTAATCAACGATTACTTTTAAAAAATACGTTTTAATTAATTTTCGCGAAGAAGACGAAATTATTTTTTAATTAATTTATCAATTACACAGTGAAAAGGAAATTTTCGATGCTTCGCGTCGCTTTTTATTGAATTTCAGATTTATGATGCATTCGGTGTCAGTTATATTTGTTGCAAACTTGGGATAATTGAATAAGTTCCAGATAACAATCCTCGTGTCTGTCTGTATAACATCAAAAAATAATCTCGATTTTGAGCATTTTTCATTGAAAAACGAGACATTACATTTCGATAAAAATTTAAAAATAAGTTAATCAATTATTATTTTATAAAAAATAAAATGTTCATTGTTTAATATAATTGTTAATTAATCAAAAAAATATTTTAAAAATGCAAAAGGATGATAAAAATCATCATCGATCAATGAGAAACGCCAACAAAATATTCATGCCCGAGTCGCAAAAAATATGTTTTAGGTGTGAAAATTTTAGTGAAATGCAGTGTGGATGAAAAAGAGATTAATAACCTCGTTGCAAACTTGGGATAATTAAAGTTCCAGATAACAATCTTCGTGAGCCTATCTCTAACCTCAAAAACAACCTCGATTTTAAGAATTTTTCATTGAAAAACGAGACAGTACATTTCGATAAAAATTTGAAAATAAGTTATTCAATTATTATTTTATAAAAAATAAAATGTTCAGTTTTTTATACAATTGTTAATAAACAAAGTAGTCAATTAATCAAGAAAATGTTTAAAAACTGCATATGCGGATGATAAAAATCACCATCAGCACCGATCAAATGAGAAACGTCAAAAAAAAAAAATGTTCACGCCCGAGCCGGAAAAAAAATGTTTTAGGTGTGAAAAATTTTAGTGAAATGCAGTGGGGATGAAACGGAGAATAATCTCGACGGGGCATATACAATATGATTGTATATGGACAAGGTACAGGCATAAATATATTCGGTGAGCATGTCAGTGACACGTGACACCTCATCCTTGTCAGAGAGCTCAGTTAGAGAGCAGACAACACGCTCCGGTGTAATACACTTCAATATATGCGTTGTGTGTGCATCAGCCTGTCTGAAAATCCCTCATCAATTCACCATTTTCGATTCTCCATCGCCTCTCTATTTTTTCCCCTTTTCCTCGCTTTTTTTTCCATATACCATCTCGTATTCTCTTACTTCTCTCTCGCACTTTCAATTTTTCTCGCTTTCTCCGCACAATAACCGCTTGCTCGTATACGCTCTCACGCGAATTCACGAAAATCAAGCGCACGCTTCGCTCGCCCCGGTATGCATAAAAAGCTTCTCGAATTTACGAGACGCATTTTTCGCCCGATATTACGTCACTCCAATTACCCATAATGGAACTGATTCAGTGCTCGAAATTGTTCATCTACCGTCGCTTCTTTTTTTCCCGTGCTCCAATTTATTTCATGGATTCGATAAAAGTAAAAAAATTCGATTTGGGATAAATCTTCTCAACAATTCTCGTAAATAGCATCGAATAAAAAAAAATTGATAGCGGATCAAAATGGTAGGAGATATCCAGTAGGGCGATGATAAAAATGAAAATTACATTTCATATAAAAAACGATCGACCATTAAGATTCAAATTTCATAGTATAAAATGTTTTTTTTTTAATTCAACGATGTGTCACGTCTGCATTTGAATAAGAATTGAAATTTTAAACTTCGAAGAAAACTTCACTATGTATTGATAAAAATGTTTGATATACTGAATCAATGAAATTTAATCTTTTAAAATTATTAATTCTCTTTAAATCAAGTATACATTAGTGTACGATTCCAACCGACAAAAAGTAAGCAAGGTCGACCCAAGAAAATTAATTTTCTTTTCTTATTCAAGGACAAAAATAGTATATTTCATTTAACCAAATATGTTTTGGTTTAAATATATGCACCTAAAGAGAGTTTCGTACTAAAAATCACTTAATTTTTGAAAATATTAAAGAAAAACAGAAAAGATATATTTTTATCAAAATTTCTTCACTTGTGAACTTCGAGAGAGTTATACATTTTTTTCCAAAATGGGAAAAATGGAATTTCTACTAAAATGATTTTTTTCTCAAAAACTAGACAGTATATCATGCTGACTTTTTTTATATATAACTTCTGTAGGTGGTACTCTAATATTTTTAATTTTTTCATAATTTTCTTAAATGTGTTTTCAAGTTATGTTTACAAATAATTTTTTTCTGACGTTTCGATGGGGAAATCGGCTAAGTTTTAACTTCGAATATCTTACAAACTAAATGGTAAAATTACTCAATTCTTTTTTTATTCGATTTGTTTTATTTTTCTAATACGAAACATACAAATTTTTCAAAATTTCCTTAATTAAACGATGTTTGCTATCGAACTACCTTATCATGCATTTAGATGTGTAAAAATGATAAACTCAAACTTAAAATATCTCAGAAACTAAACGGTGGAATTACTCAACTCCTTATTCATTCGATTTGTTTTCTTTTTCTACAAAACACATACTTTTTCCAAATGTTTCTTACATAAACGATTTTTACGATCGAACTATACCTTAATACGATTAAATGAAACTTTCATTGTCAGTGAGCATGAATGAAAAGAAAAATCAATACCAATTGAGCACAAAAGGATCTTTACACCTCGAGTTATAATCTTTCGTCTAGTCGTCTCGTCAGCTCAAAAAAAAAATAAACTAAACATCGTCGGAACAAAAAATACTATATCTGGAGCAAGAATTCGTGTGCGTGTCGGAATTCGTGTGAGATTTTCTAGTGCGAGGGCCGAGCTCACATCCTCTCTCATTTAAATGAGATAAATCTTGTTACGAATAATTTTCGTCTCTGAACGACGTTCTAGTCAAAACGGTAAAAAGTCTTGCTCCTCTCTCCGACGACGGTCGATGCATTTTTTCTCTTTTTTTAAGCGCCGGTGTCTGTGCGCTTGTTATATATAAATTCGTGAACGAAAATAAGGCCGTAAAGAAGCAGGGCAGGGGGAGAGAGAAGATTGGAGGAATCTTCAATCGAGAACACAAGTCATGCACTAAACTCACGTACCGGGTGATACCCAAAAATTCCAATTAAAATTTTATTTTTTATGCCGCTGGTGTCCAACGATACTCCAATTATATATAGTTTAAACTTTATTCGTGTAGCCCTCTATGCGACAAAAAATCCAATTAAAATTTAACGATAGTAACGATCACTCGTTTGAGGTATTTTTTGTGATGTTTTTTTTTTAGATTTTCTTGTCAAGGTAGTTTAATCGTTCAGGCAAAACTAACGATAATCAATGAAAAAAAAATTTTTTTGGGCGAAAACTTCATGAGTTTATTTTAAAAATTTTGTCAAAACTGACGATTTTTTAAATGAAAAATTCTTAAAATCCAACTTTTTTGTAAAGTTATATACGTTGTATTATGGAAATTTTTGTCGAGAATCCCAATTATCAAAATTTTACAACAGTCTTGTCTAAATTGATGCCATCAAGAAATTGAAATTTGATGGAGTAACCCAAATAGAAGACGGGAATATATTAAAATGTGCATCTCATATCATGTAATAATCGACGAATATACTAAATAATGCCACTTTCTTAGCAAAAATCAACTAAAATTGATTTTTCGAGAGCAACTCCGAGTGGTCTCTGTAACGATCCAATTCCTCCATTTTCATCCTCATACTTTATTCACGAATGTAATACATTACGAGTAATTATAAAATCAATATAGTATGACTTTTTAATACAAATTTTAATGCAAAGTGCCTGAAAGCAGTTTGATCAATTCATTCGAAATTAGCTACCTGCACTATTAATAATAAAAAACGTCGCACTCCACGAAAAGTATTTATAGTGTTCATAAAAGGGAACAAAAAAGTTTATGAATATTTAAAAATATTCCCAATAATCATAATATACGTATAATTAAAAATTTTTTTGTATAAAAAAGTAAATTATTTTTGGTAAAAATGCAAGTAGAAAATGTGAAAATATTGTAAATTCGTATCCAAGATATGAATTTTTACCAGAGAGAGTAAAAATTTACGCGAATGTACAAAATGATATAGGAAAAGATAATGGACGATATTAAATTTTGACGTGCGTTAAATAATTCCTGTGTGGGCCCATGTCTTTTATCACGAGAGAGTCGAAAGTCTAGCTAGAAGCGTACCAAATGTGAAATATAGAAAAGGAGCCCGACGGGTCATCCTGAGGCTTGATGTGTACGTAAAATGCATGGTAAGAGTCGATTTATAAATTATTTCTCGAAGCGTGTAATGATAATCGTGAAAGCTGACCAAGCCAAATGCTCGCTTTCCTCACCGGCACATCCGCGACTGAAAACCATGAACTTTTTTATCCTTTAAAATACTAATTAACCTTTACGGTGAATAAACGTTAATCACTTTCGTTCTTTAGAACTATATAATTAAATGTCAATTTTTTTTCCTTCCTCTCGGTATGTCGCGAGCTTTCGAAAGCCTTAAAATATTCGATCAAATGAAAAATGCAAAATTACATATATGTAATTATTAGTTTTATTATTTATACAAAAGAATTTCGGGAAAGAAAATTATTTATCTCGACGCAAAATTTTGTATAAAATATATAGAAAAAATAAAATTTAAATATTTGTAAACTTTTGAAAATATTTTAAATGCATCAAGATATTGTTATTGTGCGTGGATGGTTATTTTGTTATTACGTGTTTCTTAGGAATCGTATAAAAATTATTGTCATGAACCTTCTTGGACACCATATGCATATGTGTATTTAATTTTAAGAGGTAAAAATCATCCATTTTTTGTATTTAGAGGCTTGATTTTAATGATATTTTGAAGAAGAATCGAAAAAAAGTTGGATAAATAAAAAAAAATTCATTGCATTCCAACGATGCAAACTTCAAAGTCATTTAATTTCTTGAGTAGACAAAATGCTCTGATAAAAACTTACAAAGAATATTCTAAAATTTAAGAATATATATTTTGGAGCTGGGCAGTGCATCTGTATGACTCTGCATGTATTTTTTAATATTCTTGTTCTCTAAGATTTTCGGACTCTCGAAAGTATTTGGATTTTCGTATCAGAGTAAAAATAAACGGGGCGTAGTCTGTCTAATATGTCTCGTATCGGAAAATCTCCCTCGGCCCTCCCGAATCTCGTCTACGATCTATGAAATCCTCTGCTTCTTTCTTCTTCATGCATGTACATAATTTGTGCTTCATGACGGATAAGCCAATCTGGCGCCGACATCAAAATTAGAGAAAAATAACCGAGGCCGAGATGAAAAGTCGAGATGCGATCGCGCTGTTATTCATCAATGACAGTCTGCATGAGAATCGAAAAAGATAAATATTTCTCACTGCAATCCATCACACTCTGACAAATACATATTAAGCAAACCGAAATTCAACTGAAAAAAAGTTCATAGAATCATCTCTAAATTTCAAGTATACTGTTACAAAAATAATTTTTCAACGTAATATCATTTTTTTGTAGTTTTTATAAAAACAAACATTTTCTGTCATTTCTCCTCATTAAAATATAATTTTTTTTTCTCGACTTTATTTTCTTTCAATAATAATATTCTTGTTTTATTTTCTCAAAAATGAGATATACAAATACGTAAAAATAAGTAAAAATACGCGGTACAAAGACCGGAAGAGTAAGAAAAAGAGACTAAAAACAAGATTATTCCTCTCAAAATATTTAAGGAGATTGCAACGGAATGTAAAAGTCTGGAGAATTGCCTGAAAATATAACGATTCGATAGAAAATAAAATCAATTTTCCAATAAGCACGAAATTTATATAGATTATTGAACTTTCTGTGAAGAAAAATACATTTGAAAATTGAAAATTACAAATTTACACAGTAATTTTGCTTCGCGTGTGGATTATGAGTATTCATTTGAGCAATTAACACATGCAGGCACTAGAGAATTACATGAATTTTTGATATAATGTACCTAGAAACGTATTATTATTGATATCAACAAAAAAAGTGGGGTCATCGAACAAATAAGAAAAATGTATCGAGTTAAGGTATAGTTCTCGAGGAAATAGGAATTTGGACAAATTTTCTTAAAAATTTTGACAAATCTTCTTGGATGTAATCTAAATATGTGGTCCAAATTTGAAAGGGTTTTATCACGTAGAAGTCATTATATTTATTGTTAAAAGTCATGATTTTTCGTGTTCTTCCATAAAAGCACGTGTTTGATGTTACGATGTTCAACCTTCAATATTTTGACTTTTAGATGGTGAAAATTCTTGAAATATTGCACAAATTTTTATATAAAATCAAACAAAACTTTGTTTTGTTTTTCAAAAAAATTTTACATAAAATTGTTTCAAAATTTTTTAAATCACGTAGCAAGTATACCCGACCTTGAATGACCTTGAATTTAGAATATGTTGTTCTTCAGTCAATTTGCAACAACTTTTCTTAATTAACTTATTCTCGCAAATTACTTTGAACGTCAGAAAAACCAAGATGAAGATATTTTTTACTTGACTGTACCAAGAGAACTACCTCAAACGACAATTCAGTCATTAACCTCTTTTGTATTCGTTTAAAAAAGTGTCTAATTATTCAAAGTATAATTTAATTCAGTACATTATTCTTCTCGTATGAAGAAGTAAATAAAATAAAGATTTCTTCAAATTGACGTTTTTTTGTAATTTTAATTTTCAAATATAGTTGTTGTATTGACTACTCTGAAATTACAACTTCCTTAAACATCAGCGTTTCTCATGCAAGCTATATGTATATGACCGATTCCACGTCAAGACAACGACGTTTTTCGGATGACGTAATTAAATAGGTGGTCATTTTTTTTTGTTTTTTAATGTACATTTTGGGAAAAATATTGAAAAATTCGAAAAAATTTTTAGAAAAAATGACCCCCTATTTAATTACGATATCTTAATTATTATAAAAAAATGGAAAAACATTTTTTTCAATATGAAGTTATTCGAATCCACTATCCAGTCTGGGCTCAAAAATTTTGTTTTTTTAAGTAGAATGTTGTGAA
>JAPYYW010002287.1:0-21421 GCA_030522545.1 Cremastinae sp. A BG-2022a | reverse complement strand
CGAGAGCGCGGAGCGTCCGCCTAGTGGGGGTACCATATATATAGACAAAAATCTTCCCCTTGGGGGCTTTACCGTTCTTATTGAGAGTTCGTACTGTACCTGGACAAATATACCTAAAGAGTTCAGTGATTGTAATAAACATTTAAAAAAAAACAGAGAAAATTAGTCGAGCATAATGAGGAAAAAAATTTCAAATTTTCGTTAATCTGCAAGTCATTAAGTTTTGTCATTAAGTTAATCCCTCGGTCATTAGTCCGTCATTAATTGTTTCCATGGTGATTGGTCGAGGTCGAGTGGAAAAACAAGCACGGTCTTAATTGTTCGGTTTTATGAAGAAATTTGGAATCAGTAGGCCGGTGTGAAGTGTCGGGATAAGACGAGTCGGGTCTCTCCAAGTAGTTCATTACGAAAAACATTTCGTAGAAATAAAATTCGACAAGTCCAATTAAGTGTCAGTTCCAGTGTAATTTTAAATCATACGAAAAGTGAATAGTGTTTAAAATTTATAATATCGTTTAAAAATCTTAAAAAATGTCGATGCGATGTATCCTATGTTAAAAAATAGATGAAACCTCGAATGAATTAATCGGAATAGAGTGCATTATGCAAAGTTGTATGAATTGTCCGCCTAGAAGAACAGCAAAATATTAATTCAAACACGTCAATAAAAAACGGCCGCGTAGTTGCTCGTACCTTAAAAAAATGATTCATAGGCAAGACACCCCATCTATGGGGTTAGGCGAAGCAGCACGCAGCGTTATTCAATTTGTGATGAAATCAGGATGGTACAAGCAAATCTATATACATATTTAGTTTCACGAATGTACAGTGAGGAAAGGAGAGAGAGGAGAGTATTTGATGGCAGGGGTTTGGCATTGTCGTTACAGTGGCTGACCGGTACATGTGGGAATCGTTGGAGGGCTCGCGGTTGTTCTAGGAATCATTAATTATTCATAGATCGGACGCATATAGTGAATAAATGCATGGGTATAGCCGGACGGCACGGATCGGAGTTAGCTTCGAAGGGATTCGCAGCGATCCATTGTGCGACTCGATCGATAACGAAAAGACTGGGGAGCACACCTGTATTGCGAATTCGGCACGAGAGACTGTGCGATAGCGGCGTCTCGATCAATAAAACCACCGGCGAGGCACTCTTCCCTACCGATGTCATTTTTTCTCAGACCCCGTTACACCCGACTAAGCCGGAACAAGAACCGACAAACGGGCCAAACGCACCTTGAAAAATGACTTCTAAATCCTCGATAAATTTCAATTCGCCGGCGAATAGTTATCGTGACTATATCAGCCTTATTGACTGTCGGCAAAGCGAGTGCGATAGGATTATTGAAAAGAGACGAAGATTGAAGAATTGCATCTAATTTATCACTTTTATTTCTATTATTTAAATAATCTGCACAGAGAGATATCACGATAATAGATTTTACGATAAAATGACAATTATGTTGATTATTGTATAACCATATAGTTTTATCGAAAACCAAAGTATATTTAGAATAGAATCTTAATAAAATATGTATAATTCGTTTCATAATAATTAGTATAGTTGGCACTTGTGTATAGTAAAATTTACTATTCTTTTCTCTCAGTGTGGAATTATTGCCACTTGAATTAAATAAAAAATAAAATAAAATAGAAAATCGTTTAATGGATAATGTTTATTGCACCATTGGTGATATCCTTGATTAGTTGACGTTTTAAAGTTAATAAAACTGGGCAATAATGGATTAAATACAAAAATTTAATTAGTATACGTTGTATAGAGTTAATAAAACTGGGCAATAATAAAATAAATGTTGGGTACGTTATCTCGATAAAATATGCAATTTTATCACTGTAGGCTTTATGACATAATACGTATTTAATTATACATATTTTTATCGTACTGGTTGATAAATAATTGCCGATTACATGGCTGGGAAAATTTTTGGTCAACCTTTAAATTAATCATCAATGGTTCATATCGAGTCGTCAAAAATGGAGGTTATCGATTACTTTAATATGAAATTTAATTTCGAAATATGCAATATCATCGAGAGGTTTTATGACACGATGCTCCAACGCATTTTTTATCGTAATGAATAAATAATTGATGATTACATAGCTAGGAAGATATTTGGTCAACTTTTTAATAAATTGTCAATTATTCATAGGAGGTCTAAAGAAATTTATCGAGATAATGACTGAAATTATGCAATTATTTATTTATAAAATGAACTCCTTTATTTTATAAACAAGGAATATTTTTTATACCATAAAATACAATTATATATTGTAAATTATGAACAATTTACATAGTATACAAATGTATAATATTTATAAAAAGTCACTTGATTATATAAAATTTGTTCTATAGGCATAACGATTGTATAGAATATTAATTGTGTTGACAGGTTGACAAGAGGCGGAGAGTAACTCTCTCGAGTTGCTAGAACGAGAGGTAACAGCGTGGCTGGCTGGATGGTTTGTCGAGGAGGAGCGCGGGGGGCCGGAGGAGGTGTAAAATTATAAAATAATATAAATAGGAGGGGGAGGAGAAGTTTGAAGTATTGAGCGATAGTGGGAGGAATAACGAATTCCTCGAATTGGATAAAAATGAATCTGATAAACATGGACGCGGAGAACCGTGTGGTTCTTAACGTCGGTGGGATACGTCACGAGACGTACAAGGCGACACTGAAGAAAATACCGGCCACGAGATTGTCAAGGCTCACCGAGGCCCTTGCCAATTACGATCCCATTCTCAACGAATACTTCTTCGACAGACATCCCGGTGTTTTTGCTCAGGTCTTGAACTACTATCGCACCGGGAAGCTTCACTATCCGACTGACGTTTGCGGACCACTTTTCGAGGAGGAACTCGACTTTTGGGGACTAGACTCCAATCAAGTTGAGCCCTGTTGCTGGATGACTTACACCCAGGTATTTATATTTATTTTTGCTTAAAAACACATTAAATTTTTTTATCTTCGAGATCATCATTTTTTTATATCAGATTTTTATCAAGAAACCTACTTTTAATCTCGATTATTATACATATTTTACCGGTACAATAACACTAATAATTTTTTCGTTAACAATTATGTTATACGAGGCAATATTGTAACAAAAAAAATTTTTAATTTAAAATTATTTACTGTGACATTATATATATACGATTGAAAAACATATTTGACCTTTTCAAAGAAGAATAATTGGATTTTATGTAGTATATAATCAGGAGAGATTGAAAAATGTTCGATTTTTAAGTAGAAATTGAAGTAGATACGTGAACGAAGAATCGCGCACAAAGCGGATATACCGAGAACAAAGAATTTTCAGAATTCAATCAGAAAAATCACGATACAAGTCGATTTTATTACAAAGTAACAACTAAAAAGATTATTTTAGAACGATGAGATACATTTTTATAGTCAAACTAAACAAATTTTAGAATTTACATTAACAACGTTATAATTATATTAACAGGATTTAAAAGTACGTCCAATTTTATAATAATTACAAAATAGTATACGGTATAATCGTAATTTTATATTATAAGATATGTCATACTTTTCTCCCAGCGTAGCATCTTTTATAACACTTTATCTCTTCGAGCATTCGAGTGTAGCCATCAGGCTCTGGTAAGCGGATGGTAGATGTCCTCGTTCCCCCTTCTACTCGCCCATTACGTTACCCCTTTTATTTGATGCTCTGCAAATGATACGAAGTTTAACAAAGGATAATAAGAAAAGTTGGACGTAAAAAATCAGTAAAATACTTTTTGTAAAAAAAAAAAATAATAGCCAAATAAAAAATGGAACTTTTAGTACTAGATTTTGGGATGGTGCAAATTACATCGTGATAAGATTCTTTGGTATCTACAGATTCTTTGGTATAGAATTTCTGGTGGTTAATTCCACTGAAGTGCGGTTGCATCGAGTGAAACTGGTTGCACGTAAATCGTTCTTAAATTCGTTCGCACGATATATTGAAAAGTAATATATGTAATTGGGGAAGGTTGGGGAATAAAGAGCGAAATTTTCAGAGGCCTTGTTGTCTAATCGAACGTTAGCTTTTATCTCCAACAATCCCAATTGAATTATCCAACTCCCGGAGGTAGTTCTCATCCGGAGAATTAGAGGATAATCCTGGGTCGAAGATGGAGATTTCATTCACAGGATTTACGTCCTTAGCGTAAAAGGATTTTCAAGCTATTTTCACGCCCGCGCGTCGTCGAGACTTTCATCGTTGCGGCGTCGGTGACGGCGTCGGATCTTTTTGTCTTTATCTCTCTTTTCTCTTTTTCGGTCCTCGTCCGCGGATTTTTCCATCATCCCTCTTCATTTATTCTCCCTTTTTGTTCCTTTTTGCACTCGTTGTCGGCGTTGCGATAAATCGACGGAAAAAAAGCCCCGGGGCCGTGAAAAGCTTCGCAAGAAACGCGCCCGCTATCGCGCCGAAATGACTTTTTCCTCGAAAGCTCTTGAAATGTTTGCAGGAAGGAAGGAGGTTCTTCCTCCAGCTCCTTAGCTCCAATTTCTTGCCTCGCGCCTCTTTGACTCCAAAATACCGAAGTCTCGATGTGTACACAGAAAAAAGACACGGCGACGCACCGGTTTTTGACTCTTAATTTATCTCAGCGATGCAGAGAATCGCGAAGAAAAGCCTTCTCGGGGATAAAAGAATCATGGCGACGATTAAACCATTCCGTGAGAAAGAAAAAGCACGAATCTCCTCCATATATCGATTGGCCGTCACTCTCGAAAAGAGGAATAACGAAAAATCGATACTAAGGTATCCTCCTGCATACATATAGGGGAAGGGGGGCAAAATGGGCCACCTGAAATTTTCAGAACCTAAAAATATTTGGGTGCAATATGAGCCCCTAAAATTTTTAATGCGCAAAGTGTTCGGGGATGAAACGGACTCACTAGATTTTTAAAAACATATACAAATATTTTTTTCGAGCAAAATGGGCTTTTAAAATATTTGTCAAGTATAGAAAATGGTATATTGAACAGATAAATAGCAAGAAAATTTGATTGAAGTTTTTAAAAGGTCCGTTTCACTTCAAATTTTTATCAATTGTTAGAGTATTTCTATATTAAATACGCAGCAAAAAAAAAACTCAAAAATATGATACGAGTAAAAAAACTCACATTATAAATTTTTTTGTAGGGAGTGGCATTTTGTCCCACATCTTTCTATTTTTTATATATACTAGACACAGCAAATTAACACCAAATATTTGACAAGGGATAAAAAAAAGTGAAACGAATGAAAAAAAAACAGTTATTTTCAAACATTTTTTTTCTTAAGGGGCCCATTTTGCCCCTCCCCCCTTCCCCTATGTATATCTGTATGTACACATACACATACATGCGAGAACGAGTGGCAAAACGACATGGAAGCGCGCGAGGCTCGCCTTTGACGTAGCTTCTGCTTTCTCCTTTGACAAAGACCATTTGCTCGATTCCGATCGTGTTTCCAAGACCAAGTGAAATCTCGTGGAGAAATTCTGCAAGCCAGATGGTCACGTCAGACGTAAACAAACATTGAGACACTCGCCGTGTCAAGGTCGAAGCGCGTGCGCCGTTAAATTACCGCGAGGGGTCGTTGCGTGTAACAACAATGATGAGCGATAGACATAAATAAATAGAGAACAATCTTGAATAGAGTGTCTCGTGTAATCGATCATTTGTCGTTAATCGCAGCATCGGGACACGCAGGAAACGCTGACGGTGCTCGATAGGCTCGATCTCGACACTGAGAAGCCCAGCGACGAGGAACTCGCGAGAAAGTTCGGGTTCGAGGAGAACTATTACGGAGGTACCCTGACGTGGTGGCAAAAACTCAAGCCGAAAATATGGTCGCTTTTCGACGAGCCATATTCCTCAAATGCTGCCAAGGTCTGTATTCCTTTTATACTTTTCCATATTATTACTTTCTGCCAAGGTAGATAAAACCCCCGGAAAACGAGTATTTTGTCAGAGGAGGTACACATATTACCTTTCCAATTGTACATATGTCATTTCGAAAGGAGATACGGTGTGTCGTGTTTTGGACGAACTATTTGGTTTCTTATCCCTGCGTATTCAGAATTTTTTAGTTGATGACAAAGAATGTGTGTTCCACACAGCCTGGATTCTGAAATCGAATTTAGAAAAAATATTGCTTAAAAACTCTCAAGAATTTCATTTAAAAAACATAGAACAATGATATTTTTTATTCGAATGATTCATATTAAGACAATTTTCAAAATATCAGAATGGACTTCATAATTTTCGTGATATAAATTTTCACAAATTATCATCCATGACATGGATGTCATGCAGGAAGAGAATTATTTGGACAGGGTTGATACAGTCTCTAAAAACGTCAGAATAAAAAGTTTTTTGTGTACAATTTTAATTCATTGATTTTGTTAATTTTGTTGTTAAAACAATTCTTATGACTTTTAATTCTAAATGACCCGAGCTAGTGTTTATTTTGATATTATGAAAATTTAGTGAGGAGGAATTGTTACAATATTAGATAGAAAACTTGAAAATTCTTAAACAATATCTTTCAAAATTCGATTTCGAAGCTTAGATTGAGCGAAAAGCTTTTTATATACTATACTTACTCCCATCTAAAATTGATAGATGAAAGTAAGAAAAAGTAAGTACGTTTCGTCTAAAACAAAACACTTGCTAAATTTAAGATAAGATAAATAAGTTTGATGACAGTAGATCGTGTATATTTATTTTTGTTTTGTTTGTTTATAATGTGTGCCTTTCAGATAATCGGTGTGGTTTCGGTGTTTTTTATCTGTGTCTCGATATTGTCATTCTGCCTGAAAACCCATCCGGACATGAGAGTACCGGTGATAATCAACAAAACGGTAAAACTGATGAACGTAACGACGTGGACGCTGGACAAGAACCACACGAACGCTCACGTCGCGTTTTTCTACATCGAGTGCATCTGCAACGCGTGGTTCAGCGTGGAGTTCCTAATTCGGATAACGGCGAGCCCGAATCGTTGCGAGTTCATAAAGAGCTCGGTAAACGTAATCGACATGATTGCGACGTTGAGCTTTTACATTGATCTGGCGCTGCAAACGTTTGCATCGCATCTCGAGAACGCGGACATCCTCGAGTTCTTCAGTATAATAAGAATAATGAGACTGTTCAAGCTGACGAGACACTCGTCCGGTCTGAAGATCCTGGTACAAACGTTCCGTGCCTCGGCGAAAGAGCTGACCCTCCTCGTATTTTTCCTTGTTCTCGGCATCGTCATCTTCGCCAGCTTGGTTTATTATGCGGAGAGGATACAGGATAATCCAAACAATGACTTCAAGAGCATACCACTTGGGCTTTGGTGGGCCCTGGTCACCATGACTACGGTCGGATATGGTGACATGGTACCCAAGACTTATGTGGGAATGTTCGTGGGTGCGCTATGCGCACTCGCAGGTGTACTTACTATCGCCCTGCCGGTGCCCGTGATCGTCAGCAACTTTGCGATGTATTACAGTCACACGCAGGCGCGAGCCAAGCTGCCCAAGAAGAGGCGTCGAGTGCTTCCGGTTGAGCAGCCCCGGGTCCGTGCGCCCGGGGCACCCCCGGGCCAACCGGGGGCTGGAGGGACCACGGCTTCGACACCCGGCATTCATCCCCATCCCCAGAACACTTGCGGCCATCAGGTCGTGGCCCTCCTGCCTCCGGGTGGACCAGCATCCTGCCCTCAAGCCGTTGGATCCCCCGCTACCCAATTGCCCGCAGCCCAGAACAGGCGAATGAACGCCATCAAGGCTAATCATCCCAAGGATCCATTTGCTTCAACTAAAACAGGTAAATACATCTTATGCTCATCTATCACATCAATCATTTGTCCTTCCAAATCACACCCGATTGCAGCATTATATTTTACTACTTTTATCATTCCTCATACACGTGTACTCTATTGGGATTTGTCAGATGGGAAGAGCTTGAGCCAATGTGGCGATTACAAGGATACCCATTGAGTGGTCTTGGAGTATAAAATTCGCCACTAGATGTCATATCGACGTTTGACAGATCCCAATTGGAAGGCTTGGTAGAGTTTCAGGACAAGTACATGTCGCGAAATGTTACTGAGCATTCTTTTCTCCAACTAACTTTGTATTATTTATCCTTTTAATCATTTACTTTTTTGCCACATTGAGAATCCGGCTTGGGGACATTTGTCTGTCAAACTGGATTTTCACTTGAGATAGGAGACTCTTATGAGATAGAGAGACTGTACATCAATGTCCTATCCTTGATCTCCTTTTGGTGCCAATTTTCGTACTTCGTACCTCCACTATATTCCCGCTCCGTTTACCGGCTTAGACTAGGTAGGTCGAGTAGAGACCAGAGGTGTATGGTGCGTAAAGCCACGCACCGCAGAAGATTAAGCCCACAGTCCGAATTGTGCTTACATCAGCCGCTCAAGTTGGAAATCACGTTCAACACAATACGGACTATAATCTGCGAGCAAATGAGAGTCAGATTACGCAGATTATGATAACCATAAACAAACATTTAAGGCCTTTGCGAATGAACATTATTTATAAATTATTTCACCAAACCATTTTTTAAATATTGATTGAAATATAAGAAATTGGAGCAAAGTTGATGAAATATTACAAAAAGTGAATGTTTTTCGAATTTTTGCCAATGAGTTTCAAAATTCAAAATGATTATATAAATCTTAAAAAATTTGCAAACTTCTAAATTATTAATTTAATATCGAGGGACTCGATTGGGACCAGTATTTGCATGAAACTCGATCAAAGTTTGTTCCAAATCACAGACAGTCTATACCAGCCATCAACTACTTTGTTGCAAGAATCGTTAGATGTCATCCAATGTCAATTTTTCAGTAAATAACAATTTGTTTGTGCTCTCAAAAACTATTGTCAACGAGAAAAAAGTAGACAAGTACACATATAGTGTGCGGTGTTTTCTTAGTAGATCGAAATACTAGTTCAAAAAATATTAATACAAAGAAAACCGTAAAATAAATTGAAAAATTTTTTTATCTCAGTTATATCAATATTTTTTCTACAAGAATTTTTCACTGCTTAAAAGGTATCACATACCATGTGTACTTGTCTATTTCTTTTTTGTCAACGATGATTTCCAAGCAATGTGTATATCAACTGAAATATCAGCTTTAATATTATTTGACATTCTACCGTTTTTTCACGAGAGTTCGATTATAGTGCTGAATTTGAGACTTATCTCATGCCTCTGATCACGTCCCTTAGACAACTCAAACACTTTGATCCCTCGATGAATTTCAAGAGCTTGAAGCACTTGAGGGAATCATCGTCGCCGCGTAGGAAGACAAAGGAGGGCCAAGTAGCGGGAGAATCCAATTTCGGCTTGTTCCCGATCATACATATTATCTGCCGCTATTGATCTCATAATTAACAAACTTTTTCACGTTGAATTCTCGTCTGACTTATCTCGTAATCGTGTAAGCGTGTCATTGATTTTATTCCGCCCTCGCTTGGCCCTCTTTCGCGTCAAAGCATATTCGATTAAGCACTATCCGCGGATAAACATATATATATACATATCCTCAAGAATTTTCCCGATCGAACACTCTTTTTTATCGTTCTTTCTCTCTGTTTTTCTGTTTTTTATTTCTTCTGCCTCCGGCCCGTCGACAGACGAGGATCGGAGAAGCTCCAACTTACGGACGAGCAACGGGACCAAGACGTCCGGAGCCATTGGCTAGCCACTACGGAAATCATCGAGTTAATGAATGAGATTATTGTTTCCATTCACTGCCGCGAAGACGAGAGTCAAAACCTCCAGCAACACGCACGATGCTTCAAAAAAAATTTTAATTAATGTAATTAAATTAAAGATACACAATCCGCGAGTTGTATAGAAGAGAAACATCGAGGATTCCAAAAGTTTCGAGGCTCAATTACGAGCAAAAACAATATGGGAAGCTCGTACAAAGTATGGCGCACGCGTGCCATCGTCGAACAATTGAGGCCAAATATCGGTGCGAGCCTTCATTCCGAAAGGAAACAAATAATCATTCGCGAACTTTATACAAACTTCATCATTAAACGTGGAATTTGTGGATCATTGGGCGCGAGTAAGGTAAAAAGATTAGGAGAAAAAGAAAAAAAATAAGTGAAGGAGAGTCCCTGACAGACATGAACGTCACATTGCCTTCTAATTCACTGTTTCGCAATCCAGGAGGAAAAATAAGAGTAATCGAAAAAAAAGAAGAGATATATGAAAATTGTGAAAGTTGTTTCGTTACACCCGTGAAACCGGCGTAAATGTTTTTTCTTTGATAATAATGGGGGGGGGGAAAGGTTAAATTTCAAATCCAAAAATATCATATTTCTAGAATTTACGGAATGATAAAAGAGCGACGATCGCGTTATCGGCAAGGTCGAGGTACGCGGGTAAAAAGGAGAAAAGAGCCGAGGGGAAATAAACGAAAAGACGGAGAATCCCGATCCGTTCGACTTATTCTCGTTTCGATTCGTGTCCGTGGCGCGTAGCAGCGCGATGACACGCCAAAAGACAATAATTCGTGAGCGACGGACACGGAGGAGGAATTGGGCGGCGATTCGGAATGATCGAGGAGCCTCCGAGGAAGAAAATGAAAAAAAAAAAACGAATGGGGCCGAGCGGGGGAGGAAGTGATGGAAAGCGACGACGTGATCGTACGAATTTTATTGTTGCACTTATATCGCGCACCCTAACTCAATGCCGCTGGGACCAATCATCAGCCTCCTTATCATAAGCATTCGTCGAGCGAGGGACGAACGAAGAGTCGAAGAAGTACAGAGGAAGGAGAGGGGGAAGAAGAAGCTCGTGAAATTCCCTATAATATTTCGTTTCCTTTTTCCGAGAATCTCTGGCGAACCGACAACTTGAAAAACGTAAACGAAGAAAGAGAGAGAGAGAGAGAGAGGGAAGATCGAATAATATGAATTACTTGTTAAAATTCGCATCTTAAAAAGTTCCAATAACACACACGAAAATACAAAAACACGTACACAGAAACACACACGCGTGATAAAAGGCAGAGACTGCGCGATTTGCGTGAGCAAAAAGATGAAAAAAAAAAAATAATACGCGAAGGCGCGAAATGATTGCGATTGTCCGAAAAATTGTTCATCGTTGTTTCTTCAATCGACATATCATTCGATGCTCACACTTTGTCGCCAATCGCTCATAACATATCCGGGGAAGAGAATAACCAAATAATAAATAATAAATAAATGAATAAAGTAAAATAAATAAAAAAGAGTGTTTATCAGGATAGCAGAGGGGAAGAGAGGTGACGTTTTCCTATAGGCACTTCATCCTTGCCGAAATACCGTTTGTTCTATATCTTGAGCAGAGAAAGTAGTGAAATTCTCGTTACGGAGCGTTCCAAAAAGATACGAGGGAGAGAGATAGATAGAATACATATTTTTTTCTTAAAGATGAATGAGAGATGGGAAGATAACGTCGAAGTTTCTCGAGTGATTTTTGATGAAAGCCTACGAGCTGGTAGCGACGCGAGGGAGGGAAAAATGAGAGGATTATCCGTGAAGATCTATTCTACGCGCGATAAAATTAAGTATAGAGAAAAAAAATATTAAACGAGTTAAAAGATGATATAATGCTGGAAGAAAAGAGTGTAATCGAAGCGGGGGAGGATTGGGGCGCGCTGAGCGCGCGTACACAAGGGGAACAAAGAACCAAACAACAAAAAAAAACAAAAGGGGGAAAAGCACCGACACGAGCTTCAGTTTAGCATTTAAGTCTTAAGGTTTTAGGAAGTTTTATTAAAATTAAAAAACGAACGAAAGAAAAAAAAACGAAAAGGATGGGCAAAGGATGAAAAAAAGGGGAAAAGGGATTTGCGAACGTGGAAGAAAGAGAAATTGAGAGAGAGAGAGAGCGAATAACCAGGGAAAATTCGAGAACAAGATGGATTTTTCATCAGTTCAATTTTTTATCAATCGTTAATAAAAGCGACGGAGTTTACAGGGGAACAATGAAAGGAAAAGCATATCCACGGCAGGTACTACGAAAAAAAAGCAAAGAAATACGAAAGATAATGACACGGGCACGCAGAAATTTTGAAGGATTCAAGGGAGCGCAAAGAGAGAACAAAAGTGAGACGTATTTGATTTTTTAAAATATTACGAAATAAGTAAAATGCTGGAGCATTGGTAAAAATAATAAAGTATGAGGAGGAACGAAGTGAGGGAGGAGGAAAGACGAAAAAAAGGGAGTAATAATTTTAAAAATCGTTCGCGCACGTAATAATGTTGCGTTCACTTTTATTGTGACGTTGCATTATCGAAAGATTGTACACAAAACACACTCAATTCACAAAATAATGACGATACTTAATAATAAATGAATATATAAATAATAATAAAGGTAAACGATGATAATGATAATTACGCTAATAATAATTGATATCGTAATAATTTAACGATAAAGAAAACTCCGAGCGCAACAATAATAAATGAAAAAAAATTTTTAAAAAAAGATGAATAAATAAGGATGGCAAGATGTGACGGTGCTTGTTCCGCGGAAGCACGCACGGTTGAAAAAAAAGAACGATGGGCGAATACATAGGCTGGAATGTGAAATATTGATTGGGACTAGGTGACGAGCGAACGGAAAGAAAAAAAAAGCAGGAAGACGAAATTATCGCTTGTAAACGGACATGAATCCCATCCTGATTTTCTTCCGCACTGAAATCGAAAAATTATCGAGTTCGCAGATTGAGAATACGAAATGATAAACGAGACATGACAAATAAACGTCTATACACACACGCATACAGAGGTTTGTTCGAAGCTTCTTTTCTCTTGTACTTGTATACGTAAACGCGTTTTATTATCGAGAAAAAAAATTTTTATTGTCGATATTATAGTACTTTTCATTAGTTCATCGATTAGTTAATTTTTTTAATTTTTTTATTAATTTTTTTTAATTGTACAATTTAGGCAATCGAAATTGAGTAACTGCGTCATAGATTGCGAGAGCGAGTGGACCGAGCGCGTCGTGGCTAATTTTATGAGAACAAAGAAAAAAATGAAAATATAGTGATCATGGTGAATAAAGTTATGAATTATATTAACATTAATACTACGATATTAACAATAATAAATTACAATACTAATTGATAATGACGACGTCGACGATGATGATGATAACAATAACCGTAACGATCCACATTTCGATATTGTCCTCAAATTTTTTGGCTCTCGATAAGCCTACTTTTTTCAACTTTTTTTCTCTCCTTTGCGAATTCGATCCTTTAGTACCTAGCCTACGATAAATCATTTACATTCTTTTTTTTTTATTCCGGAGTCAAATGTACGAGAGAAATAATCGAAGATAAAAGTCAGCACAAACTATATACAAATGAGATTCCAGTATTTCTTTTTTTTATCATTTATTTTATAATAAAAAATGAGAACGGAAAGGAAAAAAAGAAAACTATCGGCGTTTTTCCTTTTCTTCAAAATCTCTAATAAACCTCTCGTTTATTTATTAAGATCAATGAAAAATGTTGATTTAGTACATTATGAGGGGAAAAAAACCGCTATAGAACTGTGATTAGAAGCGGAGCTGGTTGAGGGGAAATATTTTCTGTTTTCCGGCGGTTTCAGGGCTCAAAATGGTTGTTTTTTCGACTCAAATCGTGTGAGTGATGGAAAAAGCGAACGGGACAAATCCCTCTTAGTTTATATGTATATATTTATACATACATTAAAATATTATAAATATATAAATAACACGAACACATAGACACATAAATAATTATTCTTATTAATTATCGTCTCGGTGCGAGATTTGCTGATGATTTTCACAAATAATAATAATAAATAATGATTAAGAGAATAAAGAAATCATACGATGTACGATTAAATACGAATCACACGAACGAAAACGTACGGGAACACGAATTTGACAGACACGCATAAAATACGCCCAAACGAAAAAAAAAATATTGAAGAATGGAAATAAAAATGAAATAAATAAATAAACAAAATACGGAAGAAAAGAGAGAGAGAGAGACACACAGAGTAAATGGCGACGGCGAATTATATTATTTATTGCGACGCGTTATCGCGCGTTACGTTTACGATGAGCTAGCTGGTTTGTAAATAAACTATTTGACTCTTTGAAAAAAAACAGCGTCTTCTGTATATATTATTAGTGCCCGAATTTAGTTTCTTGCCAAGGTAGTCCGATCATTTAGGTAAATTCACTTTTAATCAGTGAAAGTTTTATTTCATTTATTTTATATTATCCAGATCAATTTATTTAAAAAAATTATTCTCGATCGTCGCGATGTTTAGTGCGTGTTCTTTAGTCGTGCTTCTCCGAGAGTTGTCGACGACGATGGCATTTTTCAATTTAATTTTCTGAACATTTTACAAATTAAACGTTTCTCACAAATTGAACCATTGGAAGTGAATATAAAATCGATAGTATGATTTTTTAATCCAATTTACGAACCTTTTCGATTTAATCACTCATCAATTTGCTTCAAATAGCTGATCGAACTACCTCAGGATTGACTAGAATTGGTTAAATGCAAACATTTGAAAGGGTTTTACTGAAACCCTTTCAAGGTACGCAAGCGAGTTGCTCGTAAGTTAAACACATGCCAGCCTTTTCTTCCGCGGAGACGTTCTCGCTGTCGTCACCGGGGCCGAACGCGATTCTTATGTGAAACGGCGTTGCCGAGGTCTCGACGCGACAATTTCCGTCCGCGTCGATCTCGCTTGGACTGCACAGCGTGTTCCCACAGTGCTCGAGGTCGCACAAGCCGGCTCCGTCATTTCCGGGCTTGGAAGAAACAACGAATTTCAGTTTTCTTTTTTTCATTCGATATCGAATTTTGATATAGTTAAAACAAAATCTTGTTTCTTTTTCCATCGTTCACAATAAAATGAATCTAAACGTCAAAATATTTAAGGATGAACCAGAAGTACCGTATCCGTCACAAAGGTGAATTTTTCATAATAAATTGGAAGAATTTTGACTTCATTTTAATTCTAAATTTGTCAATGTCTTTCCTATCAACGATTTTCCTTTCCTTTTTAAACGATTTTAACATTCTGCATTGATTAAACAATTAAAAATGAAAAAAATTTAGTGAAACCTTTTCAAATTTGATACTTGTCATCAACACCATTTAGTGAATTCGTTCATTGAATCTTTTTCAAATTCAACACAATAATTTTCCATACATTTCTCAACAACACATATTAAAAAATATGGCCATTTGTCATCATTTTTCAAATCATACCCGTTCATCCTTAACACTGGAGTGTAGGAAAAAAATGAAAAAAAAAAAGATCGTTACCGTGATGAATTCTTCGAAATCGCAAGGAATGAGGACTCGATCAACGCAGCGAGTTCTGGTCGGTAAATTGGAGGTAACGACTGCTGTATCATCGGTGCCGGAACCTTCGATCGTGGTCTGGTCGTTATTGGGGGGGCCGGCGAGGTCGCTGGTAGCGTCGAGGCTGCCGTTCCCGTTCGGAAACCTCGACGGGCCGATTCTGAAGGAATCGTTTGTGCACGGACTGTAAGATATGCTGCACATTCCCCTCTCCTGCCTCACGCACAGAAGATAGTCCTGATTCGCGAGATATCTTCCGTTAGGAAGATAATTCAGCGTCTTGAGCGTGCCACGAGGCGCCTCGAAGTATTGTAAACAACCGGCAGGTGCTCGCTGCTCGAACGCCAACTGGACGATCCTCATTTCCCACATTCGAGCTTGCATCTCGCTCGGCAAGCGAAATTCCAATACGCTGCCATCCTCCTCCACGTCCATGTAAACTGACAGTTCATTTCCTCGTTTTTATTCCAATCCATCCCGCCATTATACTCCTTTCTAAATTACTTTTGTTACTCGTATTCTATATTCGTATAGCTAAATTAGTCGACTTTTTAAATTTTATTTTATAAAGAATCGATGAATGAAACATTTATTATGCCATGAAAATTTGCTTAAGCTAAAAGAAATACAAATATCAAAGTATATATTTAATTGATGTAACTAAATATATCATTGAAATAGATAATAATCAAAAGAGAGAGAATTGGGGATGACAGAGTGAAGTGTAATTTGACATTTGGAAGGAAAAAGAGAAAATTTGAGTGAAAAAATAGACTCACTGTGCTGGCCGCTGTTCCAGCCACAAATTTGAATGCTCCTTCCTGCACTCCTCACTTCCATGAGGTCTTGCTCGCACAGGCCATTTCTACGATTCGGTTGTCCCTGAAAATTTAAAGCTATTAAATTAAATGTCGCGGTGTTTTTATTTACAAAAAAATGATGGAACATTGATTTTGATTTTTCTCACGATGTTGAAGTGCACAAAATCGATTCTCAGCTGGCTGACGTGGGCCTCGATTCTCTTGACGATGATTGAACAATTCATCGGTTGATCAAGGAGATTCGGAAATCCCGGACTTACAACGTAAGTAAGATTGTTCTGGACCTCACCGCCGCAGCTGGTCGTGACTTGACGAGGATAAATAATGAAATTTGAACTTCAGAGGTCGAGGCTTGAGTAAGCGAGAGAGAGAGATAAATAGATAGATAGAAAGAGAAGGAAATGGAGAGAGAAAGCTATACAAAATGAGACGGTATAGGATTGAATTTGCGGTCTCTCTCGTTGCGTAAGTTCATTTTCGCTTGAGACCTCGAGACCGCATTACGAGAGGAAGGGGGAGGAAGGGGGAGGGGGAAGAAAAAACAGACTGTATACACTATTCAGCTATCGCTAAAGCGAGCTCGAGCCAGGAATATTTGCACGTTCGAAACAAAAAAGAGGAGAAAAAGAAAGAAAACCTTCGTTGAATGTTTGAAAAATTCAGAGGTTTCTCAAACCCTCAACTTCGGAAACTCTCGAGCGGAGCGAAAGAGGGAGAGAGAGAGAGAGAGAGGGAGGGAGTCAATTCCCTGTGAGATTTAAAGCCGAACGACTCGAAGCCTCACTTTTTACCTGCACGAATAAAAGGGCCGCGAGATTGAAATGAAATAATTTATAAGAATAAATTATCTTCCTCCCTTCTCCGTAAGAAAATTGTGAAATGAAAAATTAAGACCTTTCTTTTTTTCGTGGCACGTTTTTTTTTTCAATGATATTCTATGTTCCTCGTTTCAATTACTTTTTTTTCATTTTTTTTCTGCATTGATATTTTCAGCCGGTCGGAATTTGAATAAAAGCGTATTGGTAAAACGGTATTTTATTTCTTTGAAAGACAAGACACTCAGCTGGCTCGAATATGTAGGACACGAGGTGGACGAAACCTCAAAGCAATCAAGTAACTGTATACGGTAAGTTAACCCGATTATATACATATTATTTTTCCATATCTATATACTGCAACGAAATTCATCTCACACCATATTTTCACCATAAAGGTAGATGACTATATACTGATGCTTATAGCAAAATCTATATACATACTATCATGTATGGTAAATTTCACTATAAATTGACTAAATATATTTTTAGATCTTGTCCATTATAATTCATTTCCAGACAAAATATTTCATTGTGACATCTTTTTATCCTGGCTTAAAATATATTTAGTTTCAAAATAATCAAAATAAATTTTGCTTTATATAGTGAGATGTACTACAGTGATTTCTCTCAGTGTGGAACAAAAATAAAAATACATCTCCCATTTTTGTTCTTTCAAAGATGCAGCAATGGACTCTCTTCTCTATATTTTTTTTAGTCGTTTTTGTGAAATATTTATTTATCTCAGAGTAACGCAGTATCCTACCAATTTATTTTGAAGCTTTTGTGAATTCCGGGAGGAATTTCGTCGCACAATGAAACAAAATAAATAATTCAAACTTACAGATGCAACATACGCCGAATCCAAGTGCACAAGGGCCGTGGGATTGGCCCTGTTGAATTCGACACTCGTACGTGTTCATGCATATTCCTCGTCGACGTTTGTCCTCGCTGAGACATTCTTCCTCGACCGGCACCGGGAAGAAATTCAATACTGCCAATACAGATGCAAGCACACCATTATATTCGATCCCCATTCAATTTTCTGAGTGATAATTTTTTTTATCGATTATAAAACAAATAATTCAACGAAATTTCAATTCATTTTAAACACTTGAATCTTCATTCTTTTGCTGTGTAATTTTTAATATAATTGAATTGCGAATTCTTAAATTTATTTTTTAGATATTTTTTTGCAATTTACATGATTGCAAATGTTTGAGAAAAAAAAATTATTTTTGCACGAATCTCTCTCTCTCTCTCTCTCTCTCTCTCTCTATGTATCTATATAAATTTTGATCAGCAGTTTATTGATCAGAATATTCCATGATGGAAAAAATTCTCAATGAATTTTTATGGAAAAAAAAGCATTTGCTGAGCTCTCGAACGTTTGAAATCGATACTGCGAAATTTTGCCTGTGCTCGAATCACGATGAATCTTTCCCTCTTTATTAACAATTTACGAAATTTTCCCTTCAATCAGGTTACTTCCAAGATTTATTTCAGAGCGACATACGTCATTGGACGTACCACTCCGTTATAGAGGCGAAATTAAATTTTCACGTTATTTGAAAAGCTCGTATGTAGTCCAGGTTGACCCACGTGGTTCCACAGCATAAGAGAGAGAGAAAGAGAAACAGAGAGAGAGAGAGAGAGAAAACATGACGAATGTACCTTCAGAATAAAATAAATAATTGAGATGAATTTAATGCATGGAAAGTGCTCAATTTCGACGTAGAATCAAGAACATTAAATATTATATAAATAACTCACTTTATAAATAAGTTTTAAAAATATTCATTTTTCGTGCATTTTCCTTTGATAAATATTTTTTTGATATTTCGTACTCACCCCTGGCTTTGTCGGGCCTCGAGTCGTAATCCTTTCTGAAGACATCCTCGAAGTGGTTTTTCACGTACGTAACGGGCCAGATGAGGGGCGACGGCCAGGCGCACACGATTACAAAATAGCCGAACGCGAGTAAGAAAATTTGGAAAAAAAATGGACACATTTTGACGGAGATACTTGGCAATTTTTGTATCGCTGGCTGGACTTTGAGCCTGTTCAGCGGCGTCTCAAGGTCTCGACTTGGAGAGTTATATCGAAGCCACGAGGAGAGCCAAGGAGAAGAAGAAGAAGAAGAAGAGGAAGCAGCGGATGACCCGAGTCTTCAAAGTCCCCCTTCCACTTTACTTTCCTCGGCTATAACTCGCCTCGTTTTCCGTGTCTCTTCGCACACGTGTGTGCGTCTGCTGTGTGCATTAAATCCATCACCACGTTCGCCATATAGACGCGATTTAAAACCACGTCCGGACTTTTTATCTTACTTCTTTTTTTTTCCCATCCCGGGGATCGTCGGCTCGTAACTCAACCAAAGATTGTCAGCTGGTTCAAATCGATTGTCGTCGATGGACTCGATCGCTCATTCTCTTTGTGCTCCATAAAAGCTCGACAAGATTCCTCTCTTGTGCAACAGGTTCGATCGTAACTTCCCCCATTCCACTTTTCCATTTTTTTTCACCATACTTTTAAAACTCCTACACATTTATCTATTTTCCGATTTTTCTAAACTTTGTCATTTACTTTTTATCGATAAACAAGTTGGCAGAAAATCGTTGAAATGTTAATCAACGACCAAAATATAAATCCGTTTTTTTTATCAGTCTGGCAAAAGCGAGGCATTGAGATATCGCGAGCTCCTTTATGATCTCTCATCAAATAAAGATCAATAAGCATCATTGACTAGAAGTTTTTCAGTCGAATGCTATTTATAGCGAGCAGGAGGGAGTGCACCGTGAAAATAAGATGATTCGGTGAGACAAGAGCTTGCATAAAAGTACGAAGTAGCGGAGAGAAGAGAGAGAGAGAGAGATAAAAATTCTTTTTTACTTACTCGTGATTAAAATAAAATGGGATGAAAAGAGCCTGAAGGATCCTTCGATGGAATATAACGTCCATCGTGCTTCGATCCAACGAGGACGTGTTATTAAAGGAAATTATGCAAAAAAGCTTTTGAGTCTCGGAAAGAAGTCTCCCATCTCTCTCTTTTTTCTTATTATCTTTCAGAACTAACATCAGCCCTCTCTCTCTCTCTCCCTCTCTTACAGCAAAGGCGAAGAATTTTCATTATCTCTCCAGAGGATCTCTGAGCCATCGTTCTCGAGTTAATCGTTGAAAATTCATTTTAATTCAACGTTACGAATAAAAGCAGCATTGTATGCAAAAAATTCGAAAACTCGAGGCGCGCGACCTAAGCTAAAAGATATAGATTAAAAAAAAACAAGAGTTAAAATTAAAAGGAATGAAAACGATCGAATAAATTATTGTTTTTTTTCATTCTTGTACTTTTTATCGTATATAAATATTTGGAAAGTTGCTTACTTATTCAGACGTCGCTGCGGATCGATTATGTGGTTGTCTCGTTGGATAAACGTCATTGTACAAATTTGGAGAAGTACCCGATTGTATTTTGGCACGAAAATTAGCCTTGTCCGTAGAATAGGCTTGGTAAGTCAGGTTGATGGAAAATTCAATAGCGATGAGGGCGATACGGTGGAAATTTTCGATGTGGCGTACCGGCTTCGTCTCCTCGTCTATCCCTCGTGGACCGCGGCATCAGAGAACGCCGAGGATAATGAGAGAGAGAGAGGAAAAGAGACGGAGGTTGCTACGTTCTCATTACGTGTCGTGTCGGTATGCGGTCGTCGTCGCAGGCGCGAGCTCGTTCCACTATATCGCACGATAGCCCGAGTCACCGCTACCACCTCGTTTCTCTGTATATACCTCCACCATTCCGATACAGTATAACTCGTCACAAATTCACGCGGCAAGTCCCAAACGAGACGACGAGATTCTCGTTTGAATCCCTTTAAATAAAAATCGCTCGATTAAGTCATATTATATGCATTGAATAATTTTTAATTTTACTTAAGCTCAAACCACAATCAATTTTTGGAACGTTTCGAAGGCAGTGCTGAAGACATTTTTTTTTGCGACGGACGATACTGTCTGTTTCTTTAACGCCCTCTAAAATTGAAATATTTCTCAAAAAATTAAGAAGTACGAAAAGTTGTTTAGCAATTTTACGAAAAAATAATGTGCGTTACAAATTCATTCATCCAAGACCCAAACGAAATGACGAGATTCTCGTTTGAATCCCTTTAAATAAAAATCGCTCGATTAAGTCATATTATATGCATTGAATAATTTTAATTTTACTTAAGCTCAAACCACAATCAATTTTTGGAACGTTTCGAAGGCAGTGCTGAAGATATTTTTTTTGCGACGGACGGTACTGTCTGCTTCTTTAACGCCCTCTAAAATTGAAATATTTCTCGAAAAATTAAGAAGTACGAAAAGTTGTTTAGCAAT